>APFE030409296.1:190542-213938 GCA_000404065.3 Pinus taeda | reverse complement strand
GGAGAACTTCTGGGAGATGATGTAATCAGCTGACCTTGTTCCTTTAGGCAGTGAAGCAACACTTTTAAGGACTTAGGATCCCTCAGTTTATGGACATTTATGATTGGGGTTGAAGTGCCCAAAAATGCCTATAACAATGGAATATTCTGTATAAGTATATATGGATCTTTATGAAATGTGCTGTTGGTTTAACTGTCACTTTGGGTTTCTTGCTAACTTGCTTTCCAGCTTGTGATGCATCTTCACTAGTGTCTTCCCTTCCAAGCCGCGTACTATTACAGGTTTCTAAGGGGTGCACTCAACTCACCCTCAGTGTGTTAGAACCTCTCATGCACCTTCCTTGGCTTGCTGCAGTTGTCACATCCTTACTACCAACAGAGTCATCTTATTGGCCTCTATGCGAAATCATGATCAAGGCATTACCATACGACCCACTGCTGGGACTTCTACACCAAACAGTCTGAGGTCTAATTGGGAATTCTTATCGTGGAGATCCCCTTACATGTTGGCAAGTCCAACACCGTCAACATGTCGCTGCAACTCCCTTACTTTTGTATTCAGTATCTGCAGGTTTGGATCCTCCAACAGATTTGTCACCAACTCCATTTCTTGCTCAAATAATGCAGAACAGTCAGTGACTATGGCATCTAGGATGGCCATTCCTTCTTTTGTCGCGGCTTCGCCCTGCTCCCGGACATTAGGCAAAGTTGTGGGCTACAACTTTAACTGCATCTTGATGATTTTCATATTGAGTTCAAATTGAATTTGGCCAACCTCTTCCTTGGCTTCGTGCACACCAATGTTAATTTTCTGATCTTCTCTTCGAGCTGTGCATCCTCAGGGATATGAAGCTCAGGCACTATCCTGCATGCTTCTGTGACTTAGGACTCCAGTCGGGAACTCTATTCCTGCAACGTCTCATTTTCTTTAAAGGATTGCATCTTCTTAGTGAACATCTGCTCGTTGTTAACTCTGTACTCGTTGATGATATTGAGAGCACGCTACTCCCGAGCTCTCAATTCCTCTGTCACCCCTGCATGCAGCGCATGGAGGATATCATTGTGGAGCGTTGCTATGTTCAACCCGATGTTCTTGATTGTTCTCAGGATGATGCGATCATTGGCTAAATCCGCACAAAGGGACCCATATGGTAATTTAATAGTCCTAAGGTCTAGGTTCCTTACCAGCTCGGCTTCTTGACTCGTCCCAGGTGCCAGGCTTGCTTTTTCTACGCTCGCTTGACAGGCACCCACCAGTATTTTGTTGGTCTGGATCTACAGCTTGCATAGATATTTTTGGATGCTCCTTAGCGTCTGCATATATTGCTACTCCAACTGTTGCATCACTTCAGTCATGGTATCCTTGCTTTTATCCCCAATCTCATCAAGATCGCCCTCCGTCAAGACAATGGGATAACCTTGCGACTTGTCTGATTTTTGTTTCTACCTTGTACCTCCCTGCTATTCCTTTCCATGTCTCTTAAGAATAAATGGGGTGCTCTGCCCCTCATCTCCTCTGCCACCTTGTTTTGATAGTTCTTCCTCCTCTGTTGCTGGCAAAGGTGACTCACCACTTCTTTGGGACTCGCGCTGCTCTTGTTCTACCTGCTCCTTGGTAGCACACTCTTGCTCCACGCGAGGCTTCTCTGCGATTTCCTTCTTTTTCTTCTTTGCGAGTGTGTGCGCAACTTATTTAGTTACCTCCTTTCTCTTCTGCGCTGCCAAACTTCCCGCCTAATGGGGCACGCCACTCTGCATGCCATCTCATGAACACTTCCTGCACATCTGCCTCCGTCACCAAATATGGCAAGTCATGCTGTGGATCCTTCCACTCCTGAATGTATACTCCGTGGAAGTCAGCCTTGAATGCTACATAGGCTGACAGTTGTGTGTACAAGGTCGGGGAAAACCTTGGACGCTAGTTAATGGCCATGTAGAGATTTGATTCCATCAGGACCCAAAAGATCTTCATCTCGGTGATCCGCACGGGGTCTTTTGTAGCCCATAAGGAAGCAAACTTCATTTCTTTCGATAATCCTTCTTCAAGTGGAGGAAACTGGCTATCCTCCAACAGTTCCCACACAACCAACAAAATAGACAACAATAACCAAGCGTAATGAAAAATCTTGGTTCCTGGCACAAGTATCTAAACCAGTTGAACTGTACGCCTTTTGCGCACTGAGCAGCGAGGGACACTACGGGTGCGAGAACTTCATCTACGCGACACTTTCTCATTACCTTCCCTGCTAAAATTTGGGTGGAAATTTGAACTGCTGGGTTTTTTATTGATAGGATGGAATACCCTCGCGCCTTGTTCATGAGGTCAAATTCTTTATTCATTCTTTTTTCCAGGTCCTTTTCCCTCGTTTTTCCGCCAAACTCCTTGGTCGGATTCAGTTCTTTGTATGAAAGGTGCATGATTCTATGGATTAGCATGTCAGTGATGGGGATAGGTCCTCCTAGCCATAAACACCCATTGTGCATCAAAGTGAGCAGATAGCACACACAAATTGTGTTGATAGGGGTGCGGTGATAATGGGGCACCTACAACAGATTAAGCAACCCCAAGTTCTCCACACCCCAGATCCATTACACCATCTCTAGTGCAGTAACACTTGACTTCGCTTAGTAGACGTGCTTCATGTACTTATGAGTTGCTAAGTGTGGAAACTTAGCATGATATGCAAGGTCCTAGTACTCCATTTTTAGATTCGTGATGGGCTCCACTCCCTCAGCATCTATGTCTTCTGTACCCTGGCCTTCTTCCGCCTACACGTCAACTACCTTCTCAGGCTACTTATCTTTCTTATGTTTGGCATGTGCTGCAGAATGCTTTCTTGGTGATTCACGCACCAGTAGTGCCTTTTTTTGTTTATCCTTCTTCGGTTTAGCTGTTTGAGTTTCTTTGGCAGGGGTAGGCTTTGGCCTAGGTGACCTCGGCACAGGAGCCAGAGCTTCCATACTCACAACTTCTGGAGCAGCTCCTTCAGAGGAAACATCGCCACCAATACTCATAGTTTCTACAGGGCTTGGTCCAAGCATTTTTTTTTAGAATGAAATTTTGATTCAACTCACACAACTTAGAAAATGCAGGGCTCGAGACTAAATCCTCCCAATATGATCGGTTCATAGGCGACAGACATAAAATCTCAACAACAACTCTAAGGGTGCAAAGTGTTCTCTGTTGGACAGGCACCCGTAATTTATAGGGGTTTTTGAATTCAAATCTGATCGTTCCCCCCAAATTCTGACAATTAGTGCTGTCTTGGCAGAATATCTTCAAAGATTTTTGCCTTAAATGCCGCCAACCCCCTCCTCTTAACCATATTATGGCTATCAAGTAATGAACAATGATTCCAATGATCATTTTTTTGTTGTGCTGCGTGACACTTCCCTCCATGGCACAACTTCCTGTGCACAACTCCCTAGATTGCATCTTCATCATCTTCCGCTCAGCCTGCTTGCTGCGTAGTCCTCCAAACCTGGTAGTGTAGTTTATAGTCCTGCGCTCCCTTGCAACTACCTATAGCACTAAGAATGTCCTGCTACCATATAGTCATTGTGCAGGATCCCCTGTATACAACTTCAATCGACTCCCGTTCACCCTTCTCAGAAAAGGTTCTCCATTCAGCTTCATGAGATGAATTGTGTCTCCATCTATAATTTCTTCAATAATATATGGTCCTAGCCAATGCATATGAAATTTCCCCAGAAAATTAGTGAATTTATTATCATATAATAAGGCCATATCATTTACCTTGAACGTACAAAGCCTGATGGGGCGATCGTGCCATGCTTTTTTACGTCCCTTCTGTACCTGCTGATGGAATCCTGCCAAGAATCGGTCCTCTTCAATCTCCATCAGCTACACGAGCTATTCCTCCAAGGCTTCATGATCTGCCATACCTGTGAGATCTGCTATGCATAAACTAGGCACAATATAGTCCATTGGCATTACAGCTTCTACCCCATAGACCAACCTGAACGACATTTGTCCTGTCATCTTCTTGCAAGAAGTCCTATACGCCCATAGTACTACAGGTATGCGCACATCCCATTCATTTCACTGCGCGTTGCAAATCTTTGTCAGCGCGTTATCCAAAATCTTATTGAAGGCCTCAATAGTTCCATTGGTTTGTGGGTGATATGGTGTACTCTTCTGATGCAGACCTGGAATTCTTCTGTCAATGTGCTGATTGTTTCATTCAGAAAGTGCTTACCTCTATCTCTCGTCAACACTTTCAGGCAGCCAAATCTGGTTAAGACATACTCAAACAAAAGCTTTGCTATTGTAGCCCCTGTACAATCCTTAACAGGCTGTGCCTCTACCCATCTGGTTAGATATTCCCTTGCGGTGATGATATACCACACACCAGTTTTCTTTCGGGGAGCTGAATTGGCCCAACAAAATCAATCGACCATTTTTCAAATGGATCAAAGATACTTGAGGTTGTAATGGCAATTCATCCCTAAGCGATGGTCTACTAGTTCTTTGACATGCATCACATTCCTTACAATGCGCTTTAAAATCCTTGTGCAACATTGGCCACCATAGAACTGCGGCAAAATCTTTTGTGCAATCGCCTTTCCTGCATAATGTCCTCTCGCAGCCCCTCCATGAGCTTCAATATTTCTCTCAAAATCTGGCACATATCTTTGCAATATTTCATCTGCACCCATCATATACAGATGTCCTGCAATAATTGAAAAGTCTGGCGTGCGCACTATGAGTTCCTTCTTTTGCTGACTTGTATACCCTTCTAATATCATCCCCATAGTCAAGAAGTGAATAATGTCTGGAAAATGATTATCCACTACGCGCATTGCGAAGAGATGCACATCTAGAAACCCTTCCTCCAAATTATTGGGCTCCTCCCCTGTTTCAATCTGTGACAGATGGTCAGGTCTCGCATTTAACCTCCTTGGCTTCACAATTACCTCAAAGTCATACTCCTGGAATAGTAGTAACCATTTTCAGATTACCCCCCCCCCTCCCAACACACACTTATTGACTAGGTATTTCAAGGAAGAATGATCTATGTAAATTTTGAAATTCCCTCATAAAAGATAGTGCCTGAATTTCTATAGCGCATATGCCATGGCCAGTCCTTCGTGCTCAGTCGTTGAGTAATTATTTTGGGCCTTCGATAATTTCCTAATTGTGAAGGCTATAGGATGGTCCATTTCTCCTTCACTGGCTTGCGTTAACATTGCACCTAACACAATGCAAGATGCGTCCACATGTACGTGAAATTCCTTTTTCCAATCCAGGAATACCAAGATCGGTGCGATGATCATCTTTTCTTTTAAGACATCTAGGTTGTGTTGACATTCTTCATCCCAGCAGAATGTTGCATCCTTCTTTAGCATTTTCTCCATAGGCGCGGTAATTTGAGCATATGATTTGACAAATTTCTTGTAATATCCTGTATGTCCCAGCATCGCGCACAACTGCTTAACATTCCTTGGGGCTTCCAAATTCACAATTACTACAATCTTGGTAGGGTGCACCATCAACCCTTGCTTGCACACCACGTGGCCCAACATGATACCAAAGGGAGCACAGATGATGCATTTCTTCAAACTTAGTGCGATCTGATATCTGCGACACGTATCCAACATCAAGCACAGACTTGCTACATGGCTATTTACTAATTCAAACACTATCCAGTCTTCAAAGTATACGTCCAGGAACTTATGAATGAACTCGAATGTTGTGATGATTACGCGAGAAAATATTGCAGGTGCATTCTTGAGTCCAAACGACATCACAGTGTATTGAAAACAACCCCACTTCGTCGCAAGGTCATTTTCTTCCTATCCTTAGGCGTGATCTTAATTTGATGATATCTAGAGAACTCGTCAGTGAAAGAGTAGGTCTCCTGCCCTCTAACATTGTCTAATACTTCATCAGTAAATGACGTCGGGAATGGATCATGGAAACACACATCGTTAAGATTTTGCAGATCTTCGCAAATCCTTATCTTGCTCTTCTGCTTCTTCTCCTGAACCACCATTAGGCTCACCCAATTAGATTCCTCAACCAGTTCTATGATGCCTGCTTCCAGTATCTTATCTAGCTCTAGGCGAACCTTTTCCTTGTAGTTAAGAATAAGGTGATACACCCTATGTTTAACAGGTTTCACATCTTGCTTCAAAGTGATTTTCATAATGCCCAAATCACCTACTATGCCCTTCAAATCCGAAAACTTGGTAGGGAAGAGATCCTGATATTCACAGAGTAACTCAACAACTTTATCCACAGTAGCGTCATCCCAATAATCTCCAATCTTTGCAAACTTTGGATCTGCTTTAGTACTAATGTTTACTTGCTTTGTCTTCAACGACACGGTGATGTCCAGGTTGTCTATTCGTGGGCCCTCGACTTTGCGATGCCCTTCTACCTCTGGAATATTAATATTTCTTGGATCGTCATCCTCCTCTTTAGTCATCACATTATAACATTCTAGCTCATGGCACAACTGGGTGCTCCAATCTGGTTGGATCCATTCAATAGGTTCTTGCGATGTTCTGAAGATAACTACCTTAATCTCTTGTAGAGATTCATCGATGCTTGCAAAGCCATCTTCAAAACTAAAGGTCAATAAGAATCCTTCCCTCAATATATCCCACTCTGAGGTGCCATGGCGGAGCTCCGTTTCCAGATACCAGTTCATGGGAATTGTATCCAAAGTATGGCAAAATAAGTGTACCCACTTCGGCTGCGGTTTTGTCCCCCATGCTTTAGTCCATTTCGTTAGGTGATCGCATGGATCATACTTCCCGCTATATTTCTCAGTCAATCTAGTGTGAGGGCACCCAAACCTTAACCTCATCATTCTTCTATAATCTTGTTATCCATCAAAGATATCCTTGTGCGTACCCCACCATAGTGTGGGCATAGCGTGTAGTGCCAAATATAATGCTTGGAAGTGGTGATCCTCAGGGACTTCTCACTCAAATGCATCCAAAAAATTGTCCACATCAGTTAAACCATCATAATAAGGCAAGTTCCTTACCTCTGATGAAACACAGTGCAACAATTTTGTCATCATATTGCATCGTAGTGTGGATACTTCATGCAAATGATTATGCCAATGTTCCAACTCTTCATCTGAATCAAAGGTACATGAACTCTCCCAGTCCCATGCAATCCATCCATCCGCCATCAAATTGATCCAGTCCCGGTCTCACACTGTTATTTTGTAGATCTGATCCAGTTCATCTTCAGTTTCTTCATAATCGCGGGTTGGTTGAGTATAGCGTGACCCTTCTGCAGGGTCCAACAGTACTACAACTCGAAGAATTTTCTCTCATAATGAAACTATCCTCTTCTTCAAATTGATGACTCCGTTCGTATCAATCCTCTCCCTTTGGTCGAGCCATTCTTCGGGGATTGGGGTGGGTGGGTGGGTAAATAGTTAGCAATAGAGCAGCCTTACGGCACCTCACCCCACTTAAGATGAGCCATATCTTTCCTCTCCCTAGGTCGAGCCATTCCTGAGAACGTGGTGCAATGGCATATACCATTCTGGTAGCGGAAAACTGCGGATTCTCCCGCTACATTACCACCCAATAAGCATCAAGGAAGGATCTGTCTGTCGCCGCGCTAACTCACCCGCCTAGGCCTAGTTAATTCCTAGGAGCGTAGGGTATGGATTGTTGTCATCAATGATCTCTATCACCTCAAAGTCAGTGATCGCGCTCGTACCTTCGATATCAACAATTACTCCATATAATCGTCCCATAGGGATGATCTTCTGTTGGCTCGCCATTCTGAGCTGAATTGGAGACCACTACAGCGCAGGTCTCCCCATTATTTCCCATGTTTGTTTTGGAAAAACATTCGCATCAGACCCTAGATCCAAGATTACCTGGTCCATCTCATAATCTCCTATCTGCGAGGTGAGCCTCATCTCACGCCCTATTCTTGCCTTATGTTTGCCAATTTTTTTAACTACGTGGTGTCCATCAAGGACATTCTCTTTGTTGGCGCATTTGTTTATTAACTCATGTAGGCCTTTCACATCTTTGCTATCATGCAACAATTTCATACAGGTCTCCAAGAACATGGTAAGGATAGAGGGATCAACCTCTGTAGGCGCACTGGTTTCTTGCACTTTGTTCTGGCTTCCTGAGGTGGAGGCCTCAACTAAGCTCTTCTTGGCTTCCATAAAAGTTTCCTTAGCATTTTTCATATCAAAACAACTTCCTTTTTTGGGGCCTTGCAGACCCACCCGTCCTCTTTAGGCTGTTTTCCTTTATCATTGCTAGTTGTTATACCACTCCTTAGCACTATATTCATGCTCTGATCCACCTTGCAGGGCTCATCTATCATCATTTGTAAGTTATGCATAGGTTGGTGATGTTGTGCCTTCTTCTCCTGCATCCGAGCTATCAGCACCGAGAATTCTTCTTTAGTGTGGTCAAACTGGCTGCAATATTGACATGACAGGCATGTCTGATTCTGACACTCTCTCGCGTAGTGCCCAAGTGTTTTGTAGTTGTAATAGATAACCTGTCCCCGACCTCTACCAGGTCATCCTCCTCCTTGGCCTCGTCCTCATCCCTGATATCCCTTGCACACTCCTCCGGTGCCCTGCTCTGGAGGCCCAGTTTATGCTTGCATCCAGTATGTAGGTGTTATTTCCGTCATCAGATCATAGCCGCGAAAGTGGTGCTCATCACGGCCCACTGATTTGCAGAAGTTACAGAACTACTGATGTGGTGTCTAGATGAACTTTTGTAGCAAATGGAAATTATCCATCGCATGTTGTCGAACAACCTGAGAAATATCACACCATAGCGTGACCCCCACAAAACAGAGGTGATACGACCTCGTTTAACAAGTTTCACATCTGGCTTCAGAGTGATTTTCATAATGCCCAAATCACCTATTATGCCCTTCAAATCTAAAAACTTGGTAGGGAAGAGATCCTGATATTCGCGGAGTAAATCAACAACTTTATCCACAGTAGCATCATCCCAATAATCTCCAATATTTGAAAACTTCGGCTCTGCTTCAGTACCAATGTTTACTTGCTTTGTCTTCAATGCCGCAGTGATGTCCGGGTTGTCTATTCATGGGCCCTCGACTTCGCGATGCCCTTATAACTATGGAATATTAATATTTCTTGGATTTTCATCCTCCTCTTCAACGGTCACATTATAACATTCTAGCACATGGCACAACTAGATGCTTCAATCTGGTTGGATCCATTCGATAGGTTCTTACGGTGTTCTAAAGATAACTACCTTAATCTTCTATAGAGCTTCATCGATTCTTGTGAAGCCGTCTTAAAAAATAAAGGTCAATAAGAATCCTTCCCTCAATATATCCCACTCCGTGGTGCCATGGCAGAGCTCCGTTTCTGGATACCAGTTCATGGGAATTGTATCTAAAGTATAGAAAAATAAGTGTACCCACTCTGGCTGCGGTTTTATCCCCCATTCTTTAGCCCATTTCACTAGGTGATCATGTGGATCATCCTTCTCGCTATATTTCTCAGTCAATCTAGTGTGAGGGCGCCCAAACCATAACCTCATCATTCTTCTATAATATCGCCATCCATCAAAGCTATCCTTGTGCGTACCCCACCATCGTGCGGGCGTAGCGTGTAGTGCCAAATCTAATGCTTGGAAGCGATGATCCTCAGGGACTTCTTTCTCAAATGCATCCAAAAACTTATGCACTTCAATTAAACCATCATAATAAGGTAAGTTCCTTACCTTCGACGAAACACAATGCAACGATTTTGTCATCATATTGCATTGTAGTGTGGATACTTCATGTTAATGATTTTGCCAATGTTCCAACTCTTCATCTAAATCAGAGGTACATGAACTCTCCTGGTCCCATGCAATCCATCCATCCCTGTCGAATTGATCCAGTCCTGGTCTCACGCTGTTATTTTGTAGATCTGATCCAGTTCATCTTCACTTTCTTCATAATTATGGACTGGTTCAGTATAGCGCGCCCCTTTTGCAAGGTCCAACGGTACTACAACAGACTACAACCCGAAGTGATTTTCTCTCAAATGACATCATCCTCTTCTTCAAATTGATGACTCCATTCATATCAATGGCCTATTCAATTCCTAGGAGCGTAGGGTATGGATTATTGTCATCAACGTTCTCTATCACCTCAAAGTTAGCCATCGCACTCACACCTTCGATATCAACAATTACTCCATATAATCATCCCATAGGGATGATCTTCTGTTTGTTTTCCATTCTGAGATGAATCAGAGACCACTGTAGTGTAGGTCTCCCCATTCTTTCCCATGTTTGTTTTTGAAAAACGTTCGCATCAGATCCCAGATCCAAGATGACCTGGCCCATCTCATAATATCCTATCTGCGTGGTGAGCCTCATCTCGCACCCTGCTCTTGCCTTATGTTTTCCAATTGTTCTAACTACGCGATGTCCATCAAGGACGTTCCCTTTGTTGGAGCATTTGTTTATTAACCCTTGCAAGCCTTTCACATCTTTGCTATAGCGCAGTAGTTTCATACAGGTCTCCAAGAACGTGGTAAGGATAGAGGGATCAACCTCTGTAGGTGTGCTAGTTTCTTGCACTTTGTTTTGGCTTCCTGAGGTGGAGGCCTCAGCGAATCTCTTCTTAGCTTCCATAAAAGTTTCCTTAGCATGCTCCAGATCAAAACCAACTTCCTTTTCTAATGCTTGGAAGCGGTGATTCTCAGGGACTTCTCACTCAAATGCATCCAAAAACTTATCCACGTTAGTTAAACCATTAATAAGGTAAGTTCCTTACCTCCGATGAAATACATCACAATGATTTTCTCATCATATTGCATCACAATGTGGATACTTCATGCAAATGATTCTGCCAATGTTCCAACTCTTCATCTGAACCAGAGGTACATGAACTCTCCCGGTCCCATGCAATCCATCCATCCACCATCGAATAGATCCAGTCCTGGTCTCGTGCTGTTATTTTGTAGATCTGATCCAGTTCATATTCACTTTCTTCATAATCGCGGACTGATTTAGTATAGCGCGTCCCTTATGCAAGGTCCAATGGTACTGCAACAAACTACAACCCGAAGTGATTTACTCTCAAATAACATCGTCCTCTTCTTCATACTGATGACTCCATTCATATCAATGGCCCAGTCAATTCCTAGGAGTGTAGGGTATGGATTACTGTCATCAACGATCTCTATCACCTCAAAGTCAACCATTGCGCTCACAACTTTGATATCAACAATTACTCCATATAATCGTCCCATAGGGATGATCTTCTATTGGTTCACCATTCTGAGCTGAATCGGAGACCACTGCAATGCAGGTCTCCCCATTCTTTCCCATGTTTGTTTTTTAAAAACGTTCACATCAGATCCCAGTTCCACGATGACCTGGTCTATCTCATAATCTCCTATCTGCGCGGTGAGCCTCATTTCGCGCCCTGTTCTTTCCTTATGTTTGCCAATTTTTCTAATTACGCAATGTCCATAAAGGATGTTCCCTTTGCTGGTGCATTTGTTTATTAAATCCTGCAGGCCTTTCACATCTTTTCTATAACGCAACAGTTTCATACAGGTCTCCAAGAACATGGTGAGGACAAAGGGCTCAACCTTTATAGGCGTGCTAGTTTCTTGCACTTTGTTTTGGCTTCTTGAGGTGGAAGCCTCAGCAAAGCTCTTCTTGGATTCCATAAAATTTTCCTTAGCGAACTCCAAATCAAAACCAACTTCACTTTCTGGGGCCTGGTAGACCCACCCGTCCTCTTCAGGATGTTTTCCTTTATTATCGCGAGTTGTTATACCACTCCTCAACACTATATTCATGCTCTGATCCTCCTCACAGGGCTCATCTCTCATCATCTGTAAGCTCTACATAGGTTATTGAGGTTGTGCCTTCTTCTCCTGCATCTTAGTTATCAACACCAGGCATTCTTCTATAGTGTGGTCAAACTAGCTGCAATATTGACATGATGAGCATGTCTGATTCTGACACTCCCACACGTAGTACCCAGGCATTGCGCAGTTGTAACAGATAACTTTTCCTCGGCCTCTACCAAGTCCTCCTCCTCCTCTACCTCATCCTCGTCCCGAATATCCTCCGCACGCTCCTCCAGTGCCCTGCTCTGAAGGCTGAGTTTTTTCTTGCATCTGATATGTAGGCGTTCTTCCCATCATCATCTCATAGCTATGATAATGGCACTCATCGTGGCCCACTGCTTTGCAGAATTTACAGAACAATTTCTCCTGTGTGTGGACGAATTTTTGTAGAAAATGGAAATTATCCATTTCATGTTGTCTAGCAATCTGACAAATAACGCACCATAGCGTGGTCCCCACGCTCGGCCTTGCTAGAGCTTTTGGCCTCAGGGGGATTGGTCCCCCTCTTGTAATATAATTTGTGAATATGGGATAGCAGTGTGTATGTGTCCCTGGCTCTTACACTTCAGACACCAGACTTCCGCGTGCACCTCTAGTTTAGTCTCCTTGTCTTTCTTCAAGCTCTACAATTCTAAACAAAGGCTTTGTAACTAAGAGTGAATCTCTTGTACCCCCAAGGTCACATCCTGAATGGGCATTGTATGCAACCTCATCACGATTTCCAGGGCTTATGCCTGAGTTCCTATCTTCTGTTGTGACAGAGCAATCCTCAGGTGAAGCTATAAACCACTCGCAATGCTGACCATCTGTGAGCTGCATGTTAGCTTCTTGAATCAGACATTTCAACCTTTGATCTAATTCCCAAGGCGTCTCATTAACCCTCATCATGATTTCCTTAAATCCAGCTATTGACTACGAGTCAAACTTAGGCTTACTAAATTCCTTATTTAAAGCAAACTTAGTTTTTTCTAGCGATTCCAGAGGATTATCAGAACAATACTTAATATACCAATTTAGTGCGCAATCCTGCAAAGCGGTAACCAACTGTGCCTTCTTTATATTGCCATCATTAATCTGTTGTGCTATCCACACAACATTCACAACAAACGAGAACTACTTTGTATCTTCATTCCCTATGCCCTTGCAAATCGACAAATTCATTTCGTTCGACATGTTGAATGGTGGTGGTGGTGGTGGAGATGTAGGCGAAGGTGTATGCGGTGGAGGTGGATTAGATGGATGATGTGTCTGTGGAAAACCCTGTGGTATCAGCTGAACAACACTTCGCGGTGAGGCATGTACCGCTCCCTCATCGTCGCTCAAAGGAGGTTCTATCAACGGGCTATATTCATGACCTGATCTCTCTCTATCTCTGAAGAGTTTTCCACTTCGCATAGCTTTGAACATCAAGGCAATGGCATAACCTGTTTTTCACATAACAAAATTTTAATTGGGGTATTAAAAGACCTTAAATACTTACCTTGCGGTCCTTTTGAAAAATCACCGCTCCGCTTCGTTGTAGCTAATTGAGGTATCGACTGCGAATTCTGTAAAAAATCCTCCTAGAATCCAATCGAGCCAATGATCAACAACTTGCATGATCTAGTTTTCTGAGGCTTCTAATCATCGTACCAATTATGGAGTCCACACTATTGGACTATCAAGCTTCCACCTTCCTTGACCGTTTTCCAACTTAGCTAATCACTCATATAATTCAATTGGGAAGGTGTAGAAGAAAATTTCGTGTACCTCCATATACAAATATCTATCCAACCAATGCTCCTTTGACAAGTGCAGATTCCTGTTTTCCTATGCCACGAATTTGTGAATTTTACTATCCAACCACTTCTCAATCTCTTTCTTGGTCGGGTTCTAGTGATTCGACATTACACATCTCCTTCAAGTAGATCTCGGTGCCAACAATGGAAGCATTTGTTGGCTTAGGGGGTCCTGACCCATGTTCAGAGTTAGTTGCGCCAACCAACAAATCCCTACACTATTGGCCCTTTCGGAAACAACCCGCGTAGCGTAAGATGCAGTCTCACCCGAAGCCGTATGGGGGGATGCAAGAACCAAGTTTTTGCATCCATAGATGAGTGTGATGTATTTTGTCTCCTCAGATCTGCCTTCGCGCAGATCGATATGCTTTTAGGGCTATGTACTACAACTCTACTAAAACAATCTTCAGACCTTCGCGAAGGTCTACGATAAGCCTTTGCAGATCCTTAACAATTTTTTTATCCACTTATGCGCATTAGAGAACAATCCTAAATTGGTGTTCACGCAGATCTACTTAATTTAGTTAGTAAACATAACATAATTCATCACGGTCTTCGTGAAAGTACTTAACATGCATTGTGTACATTTATTAAGACTTATTCAAGAGAATCGCACATCATTAGATCAATATTTCATAAACACATTCTTCATCCACAACATATATCGTAAACAAACATAAACAAAGATAGATAGATATACACATGATTTCTTCGGTAAATTTCTTTATTTAGCTTCAATTCAACTTTACAGACTCAAAACTACCCTGCGCACTCAGCCGTAGGAGTCTGCGCACTCAACTATAGACTCTACCTAGGCCTCTGCACACTCAGCTGCAGAGCCTTCTTCTCCTATCTGACCCACTTCTCTGCACTATCACTTCTAAGACTCCATTCATTATCTACATAGACATGCTTTCGACTCTCTAAGACACACTTATTTATAGCCTTTCTCATACAATCCCATGGTCCGTGGACCATGGGTGGATCTCAAAACCGACTCAAACTTCACATAAACAAGGGGCTAAAACCCCTTTGATTCCTAATCATCTATGCACTCCACATCCACAAATCATAGAGACTTTACATTACTTACAAAAATATATCAAAACTTGGGTTATCTTAACCCCAAAACTGACCCAGGAGACCTCATCGCAAAACTACACTAAATGGTCTGAGGTCTAGTTGGGACTTCTTATCGGGGAGATCCCCTGACATGTTTTAAGGTCCAACACCGTCAACATTTCGGGTGCTAGAAGGAGGGCCAGATGACAAGATGTTTCCTCTCATCTTGTTTTGTTTTCACATCTATCATGGATTCTATCAGACTCATCCCTCCATGATGTATTTCGCATGTCGAACCTATCAACATCACGAGGGATTTTTTTGATCTCTTGTCCGAATTCACGCATGATGGTGAAGGCGAAGTAACTTGACTTGAGTACTTAGAAGACTTCTACGCATTCCTTGAGGATGCAGATGAGTTCTATGCAGAAGAGGTCAGTCTTCTTCTTGCCCACACACTTCACGAATCCCCACAACGGTGGTGTTGGAGTCTGCCTCCCGGCAGCATGCACTCACTTGAGTAGTTCTGTGATCTCAATGAATCTACTTTCCATCATTTTGACCATAACCTCTTAACAAAAAACTATGACAACAACGGAAGGCCCCACATGGATCACCTAAGGAATTTTGGGACCGCTTTCGTGTGTTGCAATTTCAAGATCCGAAAAGTCAAATGAAATTCTAGTATCTCATGGACAAATTTGAGTATTGTCTTACCAAATCTGTTAATCCTAAAAGAAAGTTCAAGCCCAAGCCCTGGTGATGGAGTTGCGTAATCACATACATAGACAATCGCTTTCACAAGTGACTTTCCTCCGTCCTCTCATCAAACACCTCCACCACCGCAGAGTGATATGGGAGAATAGGCACACACATCTGTTCAATTTTCACATCCTACCAACATCACTTCACTAAATTTTCGCGTAGATTTTGTTGCGAATCCCACGGGTTGTCACATGTCTATTTTATCTCAACCTTTATCTTCATGTTCTGCAGATCCTCTGGATTGCACTGTCTTGTGTTCTTCCATTTTGGACTCTACACTTATTGTGAATGAGGCTCAAGCCATTGATGGAGTTGGTGTTGCACAACCAACCTGCACTGTGATTCATGAGGAGTATGTATGGGAGCTTAATCTTCAACCCTCGGCGATGGATGACTCCTTTCCGTCCAAGCCTCCTCCGTTCTTTCCTGATATCTTTGGTGATTCTGCCATCCATGATTTCGCATGTGTATCTTTGACTATGGATGCACCCATTGTTGATCATTCGAAAAACACATTGGATGTCATTCCATCATCCGAAAATGGAGAGGACCAATCATTCATTGAAAATCCATTGGATTTTTCATCTGCTTTTTCCGGAAACACAGAAGGTGAATTTTTGCGCTTCTTATATACCCCTCTATTTGATTCATCAGATCATGAGGATGCCGATGAAATCATTGATTTTACTGATCGTAGCTGTCATGATCTATTTACTCCTGTATTCAATCAGGATGATGAATCTATCGCAGTTGATTTTTCCAAGCCACCTGTTTATGATGATCTATCTATCGACGAAGTCGGAACCCCACACATTGTCGAGGCACTTCAGCCTGAGTTGATGGTTATGTCAGGCGCTCGCTGTCCTGAGGTTGGTTTCACTTCCGATCAGGAAATTGTTGGAACACCCAAGGCTCCTCATCACTCATCTGTATGCATTGAAGATCGATATCACACATAGATTATGATTCCTCCACTTGAACTACAGGATCCCATCGCTCATGCATTGGAGGAATCTTACATAGCAAGCACGCATGCACGACGCAAGTTGTATTTGTTTATTTCATTTGCTTGCATGTCATAGTCAAGAGTATGCGTATGCTTAATAGTTGCATGCAGTGTCGCACAACACCATGGTAAGTCCACGAACTGCATGTCATGCACTTGCACTCACTTATTTTCTGTGGACACATTTAAACTCGGAGTGTGTTTGTCTTCATTGTCATATCTTTCATGTTTGTTGGTTCGCACAGTTGTGTTATTTGTGAACCATGCCTTCACCAACATGGGTCGACCAATGCACCGGTGGCTGCATTGGAAGTATCACTTCATGTGAGCAGACCCAAGTACCGTTAGCTTAGGAGTAGGAGTAGTGTTTTCTTTTGGTTTGTTTGCTTGCATGCATGTTTGCTTCTTAATTTGCATGTTTGTTTGCATGCCTGCTTATTTTCTTACTTGCTTTGCTTACACATCTACTTCTGCTTTTGCTTTGTTTTGTGTTTGTTTGCTTGTTTATGTTCATAGGTTAGTTTTTCATGAAACTGTGTGCGACTCTTGAAACAAGCTGGGTAAAGTACAAGAGGACTTGTGCAGTTATCAATACTTGGTCATCTGTCATCTTGCCTCTAGATGAAGAACTTGTTATCTTCAGTCCATGATACATCAATGGAAAATACATACTGTTCAAAGTGAACCTTGGTGAAAACACAAAGCTTGCATGCTAACTAGTGTCACCTACTCTAGTCAGTTGTTTTTGGGTTAATCCTTGTTAGCTCAGTCAAGTAGAGTAAGGTGAGAGGGAAAACCTTAACAAGCACGTCAGAGGTATATATATAAACTAGTTATTTGAAGGAACAACCTCTTTTGCTCTCAATAAGTCGAGATCCCTCTTCCACCTCTAAAATGAATAAATGCTATGCACAGTTACGAAAAATAAAAAATGAAAAAAAATGAAAAAGTGAAAATTAAAAAAAAAAATTGAAAAATGAATAAGGCGAAAGAAGAGAAAGGCTTCCTGCACAGAGAAGTGATGCAAGTAACTCCACCAGGATACTGACCTGGCTCGCTGGAAGTAGAGCGATGCTTGTGTTCCTGCGTGACTTCGCCAGGGTACTGTCCAGGCCTGCTGGTAGCAGTGCAACACTAGAGATGAAACTAAAACTCTGATGACCATACTGCTTGTGTACCAATATACCCCTCATCCCCAATCGAAACAATTGTGTTGACTTGGCTTGGAATGCGTGTCAACCGAGAGCTTTGCAGATGCTGCATATTACAATCAAGCAAGTGTGGAAACCAAGGTGAACATAGAACTGAACAATATTTCCGGAGGTGTTAGACGTGCTTTTCACGAACAAGGTCCGTTCAAAGAGCTGAAGTTCTACTAGTGTGTCAGAAAGTGTTGTAGAAGCTACAACCACGCTCCAAAATTTTTCCTTAGATTTGTTTTGGAGCCTCCCTACCAACCATCATAACAACATGTTTTGCACTATCAAGTACATAAGCTTCATTGGTTTTTCAGCAACTTTCTGACCTGTGCATGATAGCTTGCTTCACTCCCATAACAAGCTGCCACTTCGGACTTGGGCCAGCTACTGGTTGAGAAAATCCCTCAGAAAATTGCACAATTCTAGAGGGGAAGCAACCTTCCCTCCAGAAATTGCACAAACCTCATTGGCAGCCTACTCGGCCTAGAAACTACACAATCATATCAAACAACCTTCCTAGTGAAAATTGTGCAATCTAGCCCGACAATGCAGCTCAACCCAGAAATTGCGCAATTCTGGGCATGAGTCAGTTGCTCCTCCCATAAATTGTGCAAAAATACCTCTTAGTCAAGCAGGCTGTTGCATGTGCCTTCAGGTTGACAGGTTCCCTTCAGGACCAAGAAAAATTGACTTGCATGCATGGGTTGCTTTTTCCCGAAATAGCAAAAAGATACATGAAAAAAACATCCCTAGATTTTAGGGATCTATTTTTAGCAGTTGGAGGTTACATGCAAAGATTGTTGTAGAAAATTTCCTCCAAGTGTCACTTTTTCCTAGATTTATGGCATGTGCGTCATAAGCCTCCAACATATTTATACGACGCTTTAGAGCTCATTCTTCACATCGATCTTGGATTTCTGACATCCCACATCACATCCATGAATCTTCAGCACATCCAACTCATCTATTTCCGGGGAAGTCTGCTTTACTTTCCTTTTGTAGCATTTCCATCGCTTTTTTGTCTTTTGGCTTGTGTGAGTGTTGTCTTCTTGATTTCTATGAATGCTTGCTATTGTTTGCATGCATGTTAGCCTGTACAAGCACCATTTCATTTTTCGTTTGCATCTCACTGCTGTTGCATGCATGACACGGTTTTTCACGACAGTCGTCGATTCGACGACTCGTTTCACACACATGCATGTTGTTCCATTTTCTAAATCTTGCATTCACTGTTTGCACGCATGATCATTCACTCCTTCTTACACTTAGTATCGCCATGTATTCACATCTTCATATGATTTCAGTTGCCTGTCAGCGAGTCTGGGTAACCTTGGTCCGGACATCATTACGCAATTCTGAGAAGGAAGGCTCTGCCTTCCTCCCACAAAATGCACAAATATGGCCAGTTAGTGCCCTCCAGTCTTGCCTTGTGCAATTATGAGAGGTAGTGATTGTTGGCCCAGAAAATTGCGTAATGCAGTCCTTGATCCTGCATCACTTGCTACTTGAAATTGCGCATTGCACAATCTCAGCACCCAACATGCTAGTCTGGATTGCGCATTATGCAATTCTAGCAGTCAACTAGCCTCCCGACAGTCTGGACTGCCTTTTGCACAGTTCCGGTAGTTAGTCTCCCGACCTCCCAGTGAAAATTGCGTAATCCTTGGCAATAGTTCCCTGAATATGTTTCATGTTAGTCCTTAATTTTTCTTTGGTTTTTATCTGACTAATTTCTTACCATGCATGTTGCCATGTCTCTAGATATAGTAGGTGTTCATCTGTCTCTCAGCAATTCAAGATCAATGGCCTCCAAGAGAGAAGGATCAAAGGACGCCAATGGAAGTGCAACTGGAGCAACACTTGACTGAGTGTCTATGAGTTTTCCGGTATACAAAGACACCAAGCTGATCGTAGACAAAGACATCAAGATGAAATGGCAAGAGGTCAATGATGCATTCTCTAGCATATTTGGGGAATATCTTGAAGACCACCAAGTCTATGTGAACATTCACAAGTCTGACTTATGCTAGATTGCATGCAGGTATCCCGAGTTCCCATGCGCGGACATGATACATTGGATCGTCTTGCACACAGATCCCTAGACGATGACATTGAGTAGTGTCAGCGGGAAAAAGATCACTACCTTCAGGGCACAGGATTATTAGCAGATGGACCACTTGCCAAAGCCAGTGATCACCATGGAGACACCCTTCAGCATACCCAGCTGCAATGCTAACTCTAGGGATATCTTGAAGAACTGGGTGAAGAAGCCAGCCAAATTCAGGATGACACCCAACCATATTTACAAGACTAAGATACTATGGAAGGCGTATATGTGCTTGGTCATCTTTTCATGTCGCTTGTACGGACAAGAGAGCACGGATACCTTCCCGCAGAGTTGGGTGATCGTGTTGGACCAATTGGCCAGTGAAGCAAAAGCATGCAACTGGTCTGACATGTTGGATCACAGGCTAAAGGAACAGGTAGAAGGAGCTCGACAATCGCTCAAAGGTTAGCAAGTAGAAATCTACATGTTCGTATACATCTTGGATGCAATCTGTGCTCGTCAGGAGTTCCTAGGCTTAAATTGGGCATGGACACCAGCAGAAACCTCTGTGAACAGTTATTGTAAACTGTTTTCCGAATGCAGCTTCTGAGGGACCATCATAGAGTTGTCGGATCATTTTCTCACCCCAATGTACAAGATGATATTTGAGTAGGATCCACCTTGCATGTCATAGGCAGAAATTGAGGCACTGATCGACATAACAGATTGGTATGCCTCATCATCCGACTCCTTCATACGGATGTACAACACAGAGAAGCCTCTGCATGTTTTGCCGAATGTTTTCCACGGAAAAGCTCGTCATGCAAGAAGTATCGTACCACATCTTGGTAGGACTGTCAGCTAGGCTGCACCAGAAGAAGAAGGCACCTTGGCCCACTCTTCCGTTACAGATGGGGTTGTATGAGATACGTGTTAGAAAATTATATATTACAGAGCAATGGAACACATAGAATATTGCAGAAATATAAACACAGAAAATGCATAAAACTAGAGAGACATAGATATACGTGGTTCACCCAGTTTGGGCAACGTCCACCCCGAATAGCCAGCCCTTCCTTTCTATTATCCAGCAAAATGAAGAGACACAACCTACAACAGATCCGCTGTAATATCCTCTATTTTCTCTCACAGTCTCACCTATCTGCTTCTCGCTCAGAGAATACACATCTATTACACAACCTCAAATACAATGCCCTCATACAAAGAGAGGGGTTGCCTTCTAGGGCAAAAAAACCTAAACTAAACATAAGTTCTACCGTCAGATCATATGCATAATGAACAACCAAAATTGACTAGAAATTACTATACTTTTACAAGGTAATTTTACATCTGTTTTTAGCTTCGGGGGCGCTACCCCCAAAACCCCCGCGGGACTGCTGGCCCCTGGATCCCCCAGCCGGGGGATGGCCCCCCGAACCCTGGGAGGGACAAGTCCCCTTTCCCCCCCCCCCGAACCATCGAGGACAATCCCCTGCGCCCCCCCCACATGGAGGGTGTACAAACTTCTTGGGGTATACATCCGACTGAAACAAAGACCTCTGAACAATCATGCTCCACACTCAACAATCTCCCACTTGGAGAATGATTATAGCAACTCCACTGCTGCTTCATTTGCTAGAAAATGACTCCTCTTTGGACTTGGCTGTTTCTCATCTTCATCGTCATCCTTGAAGATCAATTGAAACTGAGCATATTCTCAGTTTCTCCCTAGTTACAACTTTTGTTATCATATCTGCAGGATTCTGGCTAGTGTGTATCTTTTCCAGCTTCAACTCTCCATCTTCTAACACTAATCGTATGAAATGGTACTTGAGATGTATGTGTTTAGTCCTGGAATGAAATGCTGAGTTCTTTGCAAGATGAATGGCACTTTGGCTATCACTGTATAATGTGGCCATATCATGCTCCTTACCCAATTCACCCATAAATCTTTGTAACCAAATCATTTCTTTACTACCCTATGTAGCAGCAACATACTCTGCTTCTGTTGTTGAAAGTGAAAAAACACTTTGGATTTTTGAAACCCAACTGACAGCTGTTCCACCAACAGCAAATACATATCCTGTAGTGCTCCTCCTGTTATCTCTATCACTTGCCATATCTACATCAACATATCCCTGTAGAGAAATGTTTGAACCACCAAAGCATAATGCTTGATTTGTGGTACCTTTCAAATATCTGAGAATCCATTTCACTGCCATCCAATGTTTCTTTCCTGGATTGTTCATGTACCTGCTTACAACTCCCACTGCATGTGCAATATCAAGCCTTGTGCAGACCATTGCATACATTAAGCTTCCAACTGTTGATACATATATGGAACTTTAGACATATAATCCATGTCTTCTTGGGTCTTTGGGCACATTTCCTTACTAAGTTTGAAATGGCTAGCAAAAGGTGTACTAACTGGTTTTGCATTGTGCATGTTAAATCTTTTCAACACCTTTTGTATGTACTCATTCTGAGACAATGTTAATTTACGATTTTTCCTGTCTCTAGTTATTCTCATACCAAGGATTTGTTTTGCAGCTCCCAAATCCTTCATTGCAAATGAATTTGCCAATTTTCTTTTGAGCACATTTATTTCCGGCATGTTAGATCCTGAAACAAGCATGTCATCTACATACAATAACAATATAATATAGCTGCCATCATTTTGCTTTTTCAGATAAACACAATGATCAGAGTGACATCTAGTATAACCTTGTTCAGACATAAACTTGTCAAATTTTGGATACCACTGCCTTGGAGCCTGTTTTAAGCCATACAAGCTCTTCTTCAACCTGCACACAAGTTTCTCCTTCCCTTTCACTTCATATCCTTGTGGCTGCTCCATATATATCTCTTCCTCCAAATCCCCATGGAGAAAGGCTGTCTTTACATCTAACTGCTCAAGATGCAAATCTTCAGCTTCACTAGACTTAAAATAGTTTTGGTTGAAGTCATTTTAACAACAGGAGAAAATATTTCATCAAAATCAATACCTTTCTTCTGTGCAAACCCTTTCACCACAAGTCTAGCTTTGTACCTCTGTTTCCTCCATCTTCTTCCTTCATCCTGTAAACCCATTTATTCTTCAATGTAGTTTTTCCTGCAGGCAACCTGACTAAGTCCCAAGTCTGGTTATGCATTAAGGAGTCCATCTCTTCTTCCATGGCTACCTACCACTTCTTCCTGCTTTCAACCTGCATTGCTTCTTCATAACATTCGAGTTCACCGGAATCAGTCAACAATAAATAATATAATGAAGGAGAGTATCGTTCAGGGGGTCTACTTATCCTGGTCGATCTTCTAACACCGCTTTCAGGTGTTTGGGGTGCCTATTGCTGTTGTGGTTGTTGATTATTATTATTTTCAGGCACCTTTACTTTTTCAGTGATTTCATCAAGAATTGTGTATTCCTTGTTTTCTTTTTCCTATTTCTTTTCCTGCAACTGATTCTTATACAAGACCTTTTCATTGAATATTACATCTCTTCTCTTACTGATTTTGTAATTTTCATAATCATATAAGCGATAACCAAAATCATTAACACCATATCTAATAAAGTACATTTCTTTGACTTTGCTTCAAGCTTTGTTCTATTTTCTTTATCAATATGGACAAAGGCCTCACAACCAAAAGGCTTTAAAATAGAGTAGTTTACCTTTTTACC
>APFE030409296.1:0-177580 GCA_000404065.3 Pinus taeda | reverse complement strand
GTAACTTCATAGTGTTGGGTGATCTAAGCTTTACTTGAGGTGAAGAAGGGCTTTCTTGCTGGAGGATGATGTTGGGTCAGAACATATGGTTGTAATCCTCTTGCTATTTTTGATCTTAATAAAGCTATTCAAGTTTTCCTCCATATTCTTGTATGTTTGCATATATATGCATTTGTATGGTTAACACATATCTGATCCTGTGTTATTTATGAATATAGATCTTTGTTCTTCGATAGTCGTATGTTGCTGTGATTCCACAGGTGCTCTTTGAAGCTAGGTAGATGAAGAAGAAGTGGTAAAGCTTTATCAGGAAGGAGAGGAATCAAACAAGGAAACCAAGTGCAAGACTAAGGTTGGTCTCCTTTGTTCCACTCTTATCTATTTTCATAAAGGAAAGCGAAAGTAGACTTTACTTGTTTGTTTCTAAGATAGCTACCAGTGTTAGTGGGAATAGCAGCATCCGAGTGGACACTATTCCCGGTAACAACCATCAACATTTTGTAATTTATGTATCATTTTGGTTGTGCGTCTAGTAGGGTTTATGTTGTAGAAGAGAAGCTAAACAACTGCTAATTTGGATGTGTCAACAACTCCAAGCCGCAAGAGTATCAACACACGATCTTGGGCTTGTCAACAACTTGAGAGAAATCATCACTTTGATAAAATATAGCTACAAGAGTAGAAACAACTACCAGTTGGGTGTATCAACAACTAACATAATAGGTGTATCAACAAATTAAAACACATGGGAGTAACAACATTTATTACAAATTCAACAAAAACTTGTTTTTGATTGATGAGGATTTCCCTAGGCCAAGGATTCTTCAACATCACTAGGTATATTCTATTTTGAAGTCGTGCATGTTTTGCATTGTTTACTTGCTGCTCTTTCTTTTTCCAATCCTTTTGGGGGACCTCTTCCCCCCTCGTTGGGTTACTGAGAGAAGATGAGAATTTCCTATCAGTTGTTTTTCCTTTACTAAGTTGCATGTGCAGTAGGGTATGGGGTGTGAAGCATATATACCATGGGATTTATTTGGTGGACAATAGATGCTATAAGCTTAGGCCAAACTATGTATGTTTTGTAATTTCTTAGATGTATTTTGGTATTTTCTCTTGCTGCAATTAGTATGGTGTTGATATCCTTACAAAATATTGGTGGAACTGGGTGTGGTTTGATATTCGTTGCTTTGAATGATATAGTTTTAATCATCCTTCAACATGGGTTGTGTTGTCTCCCTAGAGATAGTTCCTGGCTACAGGGGAACTAGTTCCCAAGACACCTACTAAACATGATAAAAGCCTTACATGAACAGTTAGAGAAGAATACCACGAGAGTTGTAATGAATAATGTAGTTCAAAAACCTATCTTTAAAAACCCGATTGTCCAAGACAAATGAGGACTGTAGCATTTAAAGTAAAGAGATGGATAGAAAAAATATGAAAATGAACAAGGTTTCATAGTTCAGGCATTTAAGAATATGAACCTACATTAGTGTGTTTGTTGACTAAGGGTCCCAAAAACACTTCCCTTGTAGTTGTTTACTACCTACAAGGAGCATACACAATAATTTGATGATGTTAGTGCTTAACCAAGAACCAACAAAGCAGTGCACATAATGAGAACAACACATAAACAAGATTAAACTAAAACTGAAACAAAGAACATGAAACAAGATTAATGAAGAAAAAACACAACAACAAAGGTATAGGAACAAGATCCTCTTTATTGATTGCTGGTGGTAGAGGAGATACAAATGATATATCAACACTCTTGAAGAGAGTTTCTTGAGAAATGACACTGAAGAGCTCTCAGCAAGGATTTCCCTTCTTCAATCTCCTTTGCAAACTCTCTCTCTCAAAGAAGCAAAGAGAGCTCTTAATGATGGTGGGATCCTCTTAACAATGGAATGCAAGATAAATTGGGGAGCAATTTTTCCAGCATAAAAATGCATAAACTTCTTCTTTCTTCTTGGTCTTCCAATGCCTTGTTTATATGGAATTAAAACTCCTCTGTCCCTCCCTTGTCTCATCAATGAGAAAATGACTTGAGAGTAGGACAAGAGGATCTCTTTGTGGGCTGCATATCTCTAATTTGGCTTGAAATCAACTATCCTTGGGTAGTACTTGTCAGGGAATCCTAGATCAAATCATGTGGACTGGTCCCAGATTGTTTTGGACTTTGGGTGTCTGTGCAACTGTTGAAGAAAAATCTGCATGGTAGTGGATTTCTGCCTTTGGAGTGCCTACGTGAGTTGATTTTTTAAACGAGTCTTTGGAAAAACTTTGATTTTTTTATTTTCATGACGCTTCCAGCTAGAAAAGCTTCACCTACACATTTTGTCATCTAACTTTGGGTGTCATCTGACCTGTACAAATGTGTGTACGATTTTTCCATGTTAACATAACCTAAACCCCGTAGAAAGAATGGTTAAAATACTAGGGATATGAAGGAATTTCCAGCATGGTGGAGTGCCCATTAAGACATTTTAAATCACAAAATGAGTACCATTTCAAGGTAAATTCATGATCAAAACTTAAAAAATCTACTGCTACATTACACTCATATCAATAGAAGAAAACATAATACAAGAAAGAACACAATGCTGCAATTTACCCCAAGAGCTGGAATCAAATTTGGTTTTTATTCTTTCGTTTCCAAGAGATTTTTTCATTATATTGGTCTCACGAGTTGCCGACACCAAACCCTTTCCAAATTTCTTTCTCAAACTTTTATTTTCACTCCCCATATTGACTATCAAATCAGTTATAAAACTGATTCTCGAAACACTTACATAATTGTTTCTTTTTCTTTTTGAAAAAAGTTAAAATAATTACGAATATATATATATATATATATATATATATATAAAACCAAACGAAATTCATGATCAAAACTTAAAAAATCTACTGCTACATTACACTCATATCAATAGAAGAAAACATAATGACAAATAAAAGAAAGAACAAGAAAAGAACACAATGCTGCAAGTTACCCCAAGAGCTTGAATCAAATTTGATTTTTATTCTTTCGTTTCCAAGAGATTTTTTCATTATATTGGTCTCACGAGTTGCCGACACCAAACCCTTTCCAAATTTCTTTCTCAAACTTTTATTTTCACTCCCCATATTGACTATCAAATCAGTTATAAAACTGATTCTCGAAACACTTACATAATTGTTTCTTTTTCTTTTTGAAAAAAGTTAAAATAATTACGAATATATATATATATATATATATATATATATAAAACCAAACGAAATTCATGATCAAAACTTAAAAAATCTACTGCTACATTACACTCATATCAATAGAAGAAAACATAATGACAAATAAAAGAAAGAACAAGAAAAGAACACAATGCTGCAAGTTACCCCAAGAGCTTGAATCAAATTTGATTTTTATTCTTTCGTTTCCAAGAGATTTTTTCATTACATTGGTCTCACGAGTTGCAGACACCAAACCCTTTCCAAATGTCTTTCTCAAACTTTTATTTTCACTCCCCATATTGACTATCAAATCAGTTATAAAACTGATTCTCGAAACACTTACATAATTGTTTCTTTTTCTTTTTGAAAAAAGTTAAAATTATTACGAATATATATATATATATATATTAAAACGAAACCTTTGTAACTGAATACACAAAGCCACGTCCTTTTAAAATCCTTACAATATATGCATCGAGCTTTAAAACCAGCACATGAAAATATTTTTAACCAATATTTGGAGTTTCTCGAAATGTATGCAAGCCTAGACTATCATTGCATCCACGTTGGAGGTGAGTTGGACGATGTATAGGCCTTTGTGGCGCTTGAATGGTGCATGGGTTCTAATCTTTGTCATCATGTGCATGCCATTGACTATGAATGGTTTTTGTGAAAACCATAAACTGCTCCCGGAGGTGCACCATAGTGGTTTGTGAAAATAAAGGGGACCAACCCCCATGAATGAATTTGGAGCGTTGATTTGACGATAGGATGTTTGTTGAAATAACCTTTCAGAGGTGCACTATAGTTTATTTATCATGCATGTAAGCTCGCCGAAATTCCTTTGGATCTGGGCATCAAATGCTAGGCATCGTTGATCTATGGTCAAAATCACATTGCGTTGCCTCGACCTTGACCATGGAAGCCACAACCATGAATTTGTCTAGCCGTTGCATTTGCTACTCCTTGAATATGCCAGATTGCAAGCAGAGAATTTATTGAGAAGTAAATTTGTTGGTGTGTTTTCTTTGGTAGCTAAGGATCGATGCAATCCTTACAAAAGTAAGTTCTGAATTGCTTCACCATCTCTTCGGCATCTCTAAGTAGATAAAACAGGTTTCATCTCAAAACATCATCCTGAATACTCAAAACAGGAAGTTGCTTCACCTATATCCGTTTGTGATGCACTACAATGACTGTTATCATCATCGTCAAGTGCCAATAACGTCTCATGATCATTTTTATTAAATCTCTGTTAGATTCTGGAAAGATACCCATTAGCTACATGTTCTTCAACAATGCATTCCACTGCTTTAAGCAAATCTTTTGATCCTTTTGATTCGGAATCGTGAGATACAGAGGAAAAATACAAAGGATGACAATGAATATTTGGATTAGATGAAACCAAACACGTTTTCAATTAATGTAGTTCTTCTCAAACGTGTTTTTGAATCAATTGTGGTTATGTGGTTAGCATGAACATATAAGGAGATAATTTCATGTTGAGATTTTCTGTTTTGTATAAGATAGGCGAAATCTCATTAGATGATAACAATAGGAATCAATTCCTAGATTAGCTCCAGTTCGTTGGGAGGGAGTTAATGCATCCTAAATTTGAGTTGAGAGGATTTATGAGGTAGCTAGATTGTCTTTGCTATATAACAGGTATCCATACGGATTGTTTGGTATGAGGGTGAGAGTTTGTGAAGATTTAATTATGTAATCTCCTATTTGATTAATAACATTGCCGATGCCTATGTTGTGTGGACGTAGCCCAGATTGGTTGGATGAACCACGTTAAAAGCTGTGTCTTATTTGCTGAATATTGATTTAATTTTGCTATGCATCTTAGCTCCAACATTTCAGTGATTCCCATGGAAAAATAAAAAGGATGACAATGAATATTTGGATCAGATGAAACCCAACACATTTTCAATTAATGTAATTATTCTCAAATGTGTTTTTTAATCAATTGTGGTTATACAAAGAGATAATTTCAGTCTTCAGTTGACTCTTACTCTGGGGAATGTCATGTAACATGACTTGTTTTCTTTCATTTATAACATATTTTGTAATATCGGCTTCACTAGATTTTTGTATAATTCCTTATGCATTAATTATGGAAACAATCTTAACAGTAGAGTGGCAGAGGTTTTGCAAAAACTAGACATATTCCCTTTCGAAGAACTAGCAAATCACCTAGATCATTCACAATTTTTGAAAACCGCCCAGATTAGACACAATTTGGACATTTCTGAAAAAATCCCTGATCGCGATTTTATGAGATTCATCTTCATTTGTTCATAAACTGTAAACGAAATCACATGCTAAAAACCCTACATTTTTTAAACATTTCATTTTCCTACTTGCATCTATCACGAGTTGAATTCCTTTCGTGAGAATTTTGCTGTAAATAAGACTCCTCCTCAACCAGTAAAGACCCACGCAATTAAGAAAATATCTTTATTTGACCTTTCAACCTTTTCTATTTATATCCAAATTCATCATCACACTCATTATGCATTCTTGATTAGCTCTAATATTATGGTCAATGTGCTCAACATAAGTCTTTCTTTTCATGTTCACGTTCCTAAGGAGTGCTAAATTACACTTTATCCTAGGCTTAATTCAATACCCTTTTTATAGACCTATCTGTTTTCAGTAAATTGTAACATTTCTCCTTTGCTAGCACACCATATTCTTTAATCAAGATTTCAACCGAAATTGAACCACATTCTAGATTTTGACAAGAATAGTGTTTGTTATGAAGCTAGGGGTATTAATGAGTAAGCTCTCAACATCATCATAGTCATTCCTAACTTTGGGAAAGGGGATCACCAAATTTTAATTCTAGAAATTATTCCTTTGTCATGTGTACATTCAGAATGTAGATTTAAATTAATTTCATAATGATTATCTCTGTCATAGCACATTTTCAGCAAGGTGAAACTACCCAAAAACCTTTCCAGAAAATTTATCAGGTTTGTAAGTTTAATGGTTGTTAACAGAGTAAACTATTATTTTAAGAACCACAGGGTAAAAGTTAATGTAATAAAAGTTAATAAAGGAAAAATAAGACCAAGGTCATGGGACAGGTATTCCAAGCTGAATGTTGGGTAAAGCATCCTAGTGGGCGTCACTTTCACTTTATTATGACTAATGAAATTAGCAAAGGCATTGATAAAGGAAAAGAGGCATTAATTGACGCTTATTTATGAAATAAAGGAAAATAGGAGAAAAGGGAGATGAAGGGTCACATATTTGCATGAGAAGGAAAATTGAATCAAAATGAAGAAATTAGAGGCATAAATAATAAAAATGTTTATGAGGGTTAGTTCACATATTTTTGTCAGTTTGGCTTTGGAAGTAGTTTCAAAGAGAAGAGCACTAAGAGGAGAAAGAAAACAAGCAAAGGGAAGGAAAATGAAAGCAAAGGACATGCACATAAGGTTGGATCAAGTATATTCAACAAGAGGATTTTGTAGGTAACAAGTTGCATGTGTGATTTCCTAAATGAGGTGTGAATGCATGGTACATACATTTGTTTTTTGGTTCATTTTTTGTCATTGGTATCGGTTTTTCCTCGTTTGACAGTGGTTTCATCCTTGACTTGCCACTTCCTGGATAACCATGGTGTGATGAGATTCTTTTCTTGGTTGAGCTTTGGATTTCCCGAAGGTTTTGGAACCAAGTGAGGTGGTCTCATGAATATTCCCAAGGGTTAGGGGTGGAGGTGGTTTAATCTTTGGGAAGCCCTCGACAGGTGGGTGGAGACATGAAAATTACTTAAGGTATTGGCGAAGAAAACTTTGAGGCGTTCAAGCTTGTTTTGGGCTTTCTGATCTCTTGACAGGTTTTGGTGAGATCGCAGTAGCTTGAGGGTGGAGGTGGTTCAATCTTTGGGAATCCCTAGTTTTCTATCTCTTGAGATCCCGCATTCATTCTTGGAATATGGCACGATGGTGATTGACTAAAATAAAGATTTGGTCCAGCCCAATCTATGGTCAAGTGATATGTGGAAGTCCCTGAATTGGTTGGCTTTTGCATCTAAAAATAATAGATATTTTCCTATTGTAATCTATAAGCACTGTACTTGTTATTATGATGATTTGATCGTTGTTATGTCATGGTTAATAATCTGGTTATATGCTGGTTATAAGCATGGGTCAATAATTTTCTCGTGCTATGACTTGTTAAGGATTTGATAAGTATTTGATGCTAAATGAACACATGGGCTAACAAGTGTTATTGCAACTATTATGAGAGGGAATTAGACCTTATTGGTGTTTCTCAGATAAGTTTCAGACTACTATGATCATATATGCTTTCATGACCTATAGTTTACATGTTCACCATATGTTTGATGAAATGACTATCATGGTTAGACCTGGTTATGTCAAGTTCTAATTCATGTTTTATATGAATAACAATGTCATTATGTCATTTATCACTCTGAGAAGTTACAAGCAGTTCTGAGAGGCGATCTGACTAAGATATACGAACCACACTCTTTGAATTGAATATTTTGGGCTATAACCGCATGGAAGTAGTGTCATGCATGTGTTTGGAGCCCTATAACCGTCCCCTTGCAGGCTTGTGCATGTGGTTGGGAGTCTAGGTTAGTGAAAAGGCAATCCAGCTCAGGGATTGGTCACCTGGGGTATTTTTATGGCCCCTAAGTGTCTTGTAAGCCATGTAGGAGGTTAATTTGTGGTTAGTAAGTCTTAATTGGAGCTAGGAGGTTAGGTCATGTAATAGTGGCACTTTGCTTCACATTTTACAGGAGGGATTATAAAAGTGGGTAAATGTGGGGTGGGGTATTATAGGTTGGTAACGGAGCATGGTTCAAATACTTGGACTTGATAGGATGTGTTAGCTCTGCTACATACTTCAGCCTTTGGGAGGATCAAATATCAGCTTGGTCACGTGTTTATGCTCAGAAAAGACAGATCATAGCAGTCTTCTCTTCCTTTTCCTTCATGCCCATTATACTCTTAATAATCCCGCTATTTCCGTTTTCTTCCCTTTGCGGTGCTATTTAATCGCTATCGCACATTTTCCTGTTGCCTCCTAGTGCCACTTGACTTCCGTGCCTTGCTTTCTCCGTTACGCTCCGTGTCTTCTTCGCTGCGATATTGCGATGCGATCTGATCGCTATCGCATATCGCATCTATGTGTATGTTTTGGATCCGCCCTTTGACTCCCTCCGCGTTGCGATTTTGCGATGCGATGCGATATAATCGCTATTGCAAATCGCATCCATCTGTGTCTTAAAGTTTCACCGTGTCTTCTGCCGATTGCGATTTCGCGATGCGATCTGATTGCAAATCGCAAATCACCCAATCCGACAGTTGTATCAAGGCTTCCCCCTTATGTCTTCTGCCGATGCGATATCAGGTGCTGGACCCAATATGACTCACTATTCCTTTGTATAAAATCTCATGTCCACGCATCTGCCTCCGATAGTATATTTGCCATATTTCATAGCCTTCACCGCAAGACAATCTCCGCCGTTCATCTTCGCCATCCAACGGTTAATAGCTATAACCGGCCCATCACCCATTTTCAATGCCATATTTGTATTTTAGCAGCCCTGTGTGCCCGAAAAAGGAAGACTTCTGTGATCCAATTACTCTCTACAGTTAATACTTCAGCTACCACATTCAAGAGCAGAATGGCTGAAGGACAAAAAGGACCAGCCTCGAGCAGATCAACACATTTATTAGTTATGGAATTCTACTCAACCTGCTCGAGAAGTACAACAGAACAACAGAAGGCCATCTTCAGCTATTAAAACAATCAGAATGATTCAGAAAACCTATATCAAGTTATAAATGTGGTTGGTGATCCATTAAGACACCTCCACGCATACCCTAGTAGAGATTTTTTGTAAACAAACTCTATATATACTGAGAAAAACGATGTAATCAGTTTGATGAGTGTTAGACGAGAGTTAGTATGTTGTAAGGCTCAACTTCTGGAGACTGTAACTGTTATGCAACCTGCAGCATCTGGTCTTCATTTCCAACTAATACAAGCTTCTTTTGCTGTCATTTGCTCACTTTCCACTTCTTCTTGTTATTCCAGGTTGTGCCTGTTTTGCAGTTGTTGATGTGCTGTTGATTTTTAGCAGTAGAGGGGATATCATCCCACCTCTATGTTAGAATTTAGCTGTTTCATTTAAATTGCTTGCAGGTTTCTATTGTTTTAATGCAAAGAGAGCTATCATCCTGTCTGTGTATTAAATATTAGATTTACAGACCTTTAAACTGGTTGCAGCCGGCCATCGCAGGCTCCTGCGCATCTGCTGGTGTAGTCAGTCTTCTCCATTATCACCTTTTCCTTAAACTATGAGTAATTGGTGGTTAAAAGCCTTGTAGTCTGGGAGTGTTTACCCATGTCTGGGGTCAATCATAGTAGGAGTGGTTATCTGGCTTGAGTATGCAACATTTCTTTCATTCATCCAACATTTATCCAACATTTTGTTGAATTTGTAATGTTCCCAAGCATCACTGATATACAACCTAGGTGAGTTTCTTGGGGTGATAACAGGATGGATGCATGACATTATGCATGCATTTTCATGGTTATGGTTTTCATGCATGAGGACAATTTATGTAGTTAGTTTTATCATGCATGATGTCGACATTGATATGATTATGTTTATATATGTGTCATGTTAATCTGGATTGATTTTGTAGATGGGATAACCTCCCCTGAACTTCACTTAGGTATGTTGATTATGTTTATATTGGTTTATCTAACATGGTATGTTTGTAGGAAGAAGAAGAGGATCCAAGATGACCAGAAGAATGGTGGATTACAATTCACATGACTCTCCTTATAGATCATATGAGCAACCATATATGAGTACTCTCCTGACATAGTATATGCCCTGAGAAGTCTAAAGGCATAAATCAAAAGTTGCAAGGTGGATAATGATAGGATAATTCAGTCACAGGAAAGACTTGCCAGGTCTCAGGAAAAATAGGACAGTGATCCTTCACAATTGATCAAATTTTCAGAGATAGGGACAACCACAAATAAATTATGGACCGGAGGACATGACTAATGGGGCATATGGAAGTAGATCTCAATCAAGGCACAAGTTGGACAAGGATGACATAGTTAAAGATGGTAGGTTCTTGAATACACCTGAAAGGAGAGGCGAGGGTTATGGGTTCTATTCTAGCTCTAGTTCAGATAGGTATCATGTTTCATCGCTATCATCCTTAGAGGAGTGAGAAGCGATACTTGCTAGATGAGTTTAAGAAACCCAAGCCTTCTACCTTTGATCAAGATCTGAAGAAATCAGAAGATGTAGAGGCATGCCTACTTGGGATGAAGAAGTTCTTTGAGTTGCATGATTATACATAGAACATGAAATCCAGGATAGTCATTTTCAGTCTCAAGGGAAAAGCAAACACCTAGTGGGAAGATGTGAAGCGTGTCAGAGGCATCAAGACAAATGCGTTGAGTTGGCATGAGTTCAAAATATTATTTAGGAAGAAGCTTTTCTCAGAGAGATACTATGACGATAATGCTAAGAAGTTCTATGAGTTGAAGATGGGATCTATGATAGACGAGGAGTACATGAATAAGTTCCTTGAATTGTTGAGGTATGTTCCTTACCTCAAGGATGAGAAGACGAAGGTTTGGAGATTTATTAGTGGAATTCCATTAGCATTCAAATATCAGATTGAATATGATGAGCGTCGGTCATTGGAGGAAGTTATTGGGAAGATGAAGCACTGTTATGAGCAGTAGAAGTGCAAAGCGGAGCCTAAGCGTGATTGTAAAGGGAATGAGAAAGCTAAAGGAAAGTAGCCACCAAAGCGAGGAAGACCTCAAGATGCAGGTGAGAAGGAAAATGTTGCCCCTTACAAGAAGTTTAATGCAAAAAATAAGGGACATGGACCTTAGCCTAGAGAGGAGAAGAACAAAGGTAGTGGTAGAGAGACGTTGCAGTGTTCGATTTGTGGAAAATATCGTCACAAGAAGGATTTTTCGTTGTACCAAGGAGGCAAACCTCAAATCTATAGTGCTCAGGAGGCATAAACAATTAGGGATGTTGGGGAGAGAATTACTCAAAATTATGCAGCATTTGATAACAAGTAAGAAGATAACCAAGAATCCATTATTGAGATGGAAGGTAAGCTTTGTGATCAAGTTATTTCCATTTTGATTGATCCTGGATGTAATTATAGTTATGTTAATCCTGGCCTAGTGGATAAGTGTGGTTTGAAAAATGAAGTGCATGCATAGTCTTGGTTGGTATAGTTGGCTACAAGTACTAAGAAAATAGTTCATCATTGGGTGAGAGCTTGTACATTTGAGCTGAATGGTATGCCTAAATCAATGCATCTAAATGTGCTTCCATTAGGATCATACAATATGATTTTGGGTATGGATTGGTTGTACCTTCATAGGATAAGGTAGATTGTTATGAGAAGGTTACCGATCACTTGGATGATGATGGAGAGAAGAGAATATTGTAGGGGAAGAAGAAGCCTGCATCTATAAGAATGGTTACAACTATGTAGGATAAGCGCAGTTGAAGGAAAAGGTGTGTATTTTTCATAGTGCATGTTTCTAGTGACAATGGTAAGGATGCTGAGGATGCTGAAGTCTTGAATATGTATATGGTTCTCCAACGAATTCTGGATCTATTTCCAACAGATATTTCAAAGTTTCCTCCTCACAAGGAAGTGGACGTTTATATTGAGTTTGTACTAGGAGAAACACCAACATCAAAGGCACCTTACAAGATGATCACTCTAGAGTTAGTGGAACTAAAGATGCAGTTGAAGGAAAGGCTTGGCAAGGGATACATTAGGAAAAGTGTATCACCTTCACGTGCACCAGTGTTGTTTGTGAAGAAGAAGGATGATACTCTTAGGTTGTGCATTGATTACAGGAAACTGAACAAGGTGATGATCAAGAACATGTATCCGTTGGCGAGGATTGATGATTTATTTGATTAGTTGAAGGGAGCAACAATGTTCTTAAAGATTGATTTGATATCAAGATATCATCAGGTACACATCAAAGAAGAGGACATCTACAAAACCACTTCTAGACTAGGTATGGGATATGTGTTTGTTGTTGTTCCTTTTGGTTTGATTATTTCTCCAACTACTTTCATGTGTTTGATGAATAGTGTGTTGTGTCCTTATTTGTACAAGTTTGTGATAGTATTCGTTGATGATATATTGATATATTCTAAGAATGAGCAAGAGAATTCAGAACACCTAACAACAGTAATTGTTGGGCATGGAATCCCCCCAAGGCATGTTTTGGGGCTCAAAGCCCAAGTTTTGACTTAATCTTGTTGTAAAGACTCCACAAATTGTGGGCGCGCAACGCGAAATGTATAATAGAGTCACAGGGTTGTACGCCCTAGTCTTGTATTGTAATGTCAGCTTACCCATGGTCCACGGACCATGGGATTGTATAAATAGAGTGAGGCTCTAAATGTAAAAGAAATGGAAGAAAGAAATAGTGAAGTAGAATTGAAGAATAAGAGTCTAAGTGTCTAAGTGTGTCTTCAGTCATAGGGTAGGAGAAGGCTCTGTAGCTGAGTGCGCAGAGGCCTAGTAGTCCGCAACTGAGTGCACAGAGGCCTAGTAGTCTGCAGCTGAGTGCGCGGACCCCTGCAGCTGAGTGTGCAGGGTGGAGTTGAGTCTGTAACCAGGGAAGAAAATAATAAGAGAAGTTTTATCTTAATTATATGTATCTGTTCTTGGGTTATTACATGCTTGATATAAATTGCAAATATACTCTTTATTTACTGCGCGCACCTGTATGAATGATTTATATTGCTAAGTATACTTTAACGCATACAAGTAGGCTAAGTTAATCAATTAACAACGTTTGGCCTCCGGGTAGGGCTGCGTGAAGGCAGCATCTCGGGCTGTGACGTAAGGGTAAGTGCACGTAATGACATGCGCACAGGGTCGAACCGCAGACCACTTGAACTCATCAGACATATCCAGGGTGCGGAAACCTAGTTCTAGCACCCTCCCATACTACTTCGGGTGAGACCTCAGTCCGCGCTCCACGGATTGTTGCCGAAAGGGCTAGTAGTACCAGGATTTGTTTGGCTAAATCACCTCTAAACTTGGGTTAGGCCCCAATAAGCCAACAAATGGTTTTGTTGCCGGGACTGGGATATGCATAAGAGATGTCTGATGTCGTGTCACTAGAATCCGACAAAGAAAGAAATTGAAGATTGGCTGGACAAAAAGATTCACGAGTTCGCGTCACAGGAAAACATGAATTTGCGAGTATCGGAGGAACAATGGTTGGAGCCTACTTATATACAGAAATCCACAAAATTTTCTTTGCATCCTTCCTCTCTGAGTTGTACAAGTGGGTCGCGAAGCTAGCAGACAGTCAAGGAAGGTGTAGGCTCAACAAACCTATTGTGTGGACTTTAGAGTTGGTGTGCAGACTAGAAGCATCGGAAGATAAAATTGCACGCACTATGGACCATTGGCTCAATTAGATTATATGAGGGTTTATCATCGAGTTCGCGGTAGATACTTTGGTCAGCTACAACGAGGTGGAATGACGCTTCCTCAAAGTACCGCGAGGTAAGTACGTTAAATCTTTGAACACTTGGATTAAAATGCTACTGTGTGAAAAGCAGGCTATGCAAATAAATTGATGTTTGGGGCTACGCGAAGTGGGAGGATCTATAGAAACGAAGGTAGCACAGAGATAGAAACTAGTCCCTTGATTTCACCTCAGCGAGAAAGAGAGGAAGATCTCGCAAAGGTTTCACCAAGGAGCGCGATCAATCTGATAAGGCAACGAATTCTGCGCACACCACCTCCACCTACACCACCACTAGTTTCACCATCTTCACCCCCATCTTCACCCACACCACCTCCGCCACCACCACAGTTCAATATGGCAAGCACAATAAAGTTGCCGGTGTTTAAAGGGGTAGGGAAAGAAGATCCAGACTAATTTTGGTTCGTGGTAAAGGCTGTATGGGAAGCACAAGGAGTCATGGATGAAAATATAAATAAGGAAATGTTGGTAAGCACGTTGCAGGATTGCGCATTGACATGGTACATTAAGCATTCCAATGAAAATCCAAACATAGGGATTGCGGATATCCAATTTGTGCTAAATAGGGAATTTAGCAGGCCAAAATTGGAGACACAGTCTATTATCAGGTTTAAGGAAATCACGATGCTTCCAGGCGAGACCACCTGGTAGCTAGATTAGAGACTGAAGGGTATGATTCACGAAGCCAACATGACCTTGACGGATGGGCAGCATCGTGCATGGTTTGTAGCATCACGAATGCCACATCTAAGGACCACGTTATCACAACAGAAGTTATCCACCCAAGCTGAAGCCTTGGAGATTGCAATGAGACTGCACAAGACCCCAATACAAGATCCTAGTCTGGGAGTCCAACAAATCCACGTGCAGTTGAAAAACCTATGCCTGGAGATGCAGAGTTTGAAACAAGACAGGACAAATCGCCCATAAGCGTGTGAGGAGGTATGGTGCATAAAGTGCAAAGGCCAGGGACATGAGAAGAACCATTGTCCAATTTTCGTGAACTACCTGGCGGGAGGAGGGCCAATGCCATTGAGACTGGAGGCACAAGCAGGACCGAGCACGACGTCTGAACTATGGTGCGTGATTTGTCAGATAGGAGGGAAGCATGCTACAGATAACTGCCACCTATTACAGAAGTATACGTAGACGTCCCAGTAGTTGTTCTGTAATTTCTACAGATCAATAGGCCATGATGAGCGCACTTGTAGAAGTTATGAACTAATGATGGATCAGACTCCTACCTACAGAGTTCAGATCGAAACGTGAGCCCTTGATCAAAATACAGGGATGGCACGCACTGGATTTCAGGGGTGCAGACGAGGTCGAGGCGGAATGGGACCAGGAAGGGGTCATAGACAAATGATTTGTTACAATTGCGGAGGGCCAGGGAATTATACTCACGATTGTACAAATTCGACGAGAATATCATGTTTATATTGTACCCAGTTTGATCATGAGATGGAGGACTACCCCACAGTGATAGTGAGGTTGCGCGATAAAGGAATACTCCAACCTCCCCTGACTTAGAACTTGCAAATGATGAGGTCTGAGCTGTGTGAGGAGGACTCAAATGTAAACATCGTGCTCTGAAGCAGTATCATGATAGGAGATGACAAAGGCAAGCAACTTGAAGAGAGTGCCTGGGTTTGTAAGGCTCCAACAAAGGAACCAGAGTTTGATTTGGAGCACGCAAAGGAGACATTCATGGAATCTAAGAAGAGCTTCACAGAGGCCTCCACTTCAGGTAGTAAAGACAAACTAGAACTGAAGATGGACAAACTAGAACCAAAGATGGACCCATCAATGCTTACTACCTTTTTGGAGACATGCATGAAGCTGCCGCGCGACAGCAAGGTTGTGAAGGGACTACAACAACTCATCACTAGGTGCGCTGGGTCAGGAGAACCATGCGTAGTCTGGAAGCTTGGGAAACACATGACATGGACAAGAAGAGAGATGAGATTGACTGCGCAAATCGAGGAATATGAAATGGATCAAGTGATTATGGATCTAGGATCGAACGCGAACGTCTTGCCAAAGTAGGCATGGGAGCGCATGGGCAGTCCCGCATTGGAATGGTCTCCTATTCAATTGTGAATGGAAAACCAACAAAAGGTCCTACTGGTGGGGAGATTGTAGGGAATAACAGTAGATATAAAAGGTGTAAGCGCGCTTGTAGATTTCGAAGTGATAGAGATTGTTGGTGACAACAATCCTTATCTCGTGCTACTAGGAATAGACTGGGCCACTGACATGAATGGAGTAACAAATCTAAAGAAGCGCAAAATGATTTTTGAGAAAAAGTCACTACAAGTAGTGGTATCTTTAGACCCTACGGAAGGATCGTGCTACACAGAGCCAATGCATGACGATGAGAGAAACGACGATCTAGACTGTATCTACAAGATAATCGTGTGGGAACAGGATTGGGTGAATCCAACAGCGGATGGTAGGATTTCGTGGGAGCGTGAAAGCTCCTGCACCTCAAATTTAGACAAGGAAATAAAACGATGGCAGAACTAGTTACATGAGGTAACCACGCTCAATTACAACATGATGGTAAGGTCACTGCACTGCGTGAAAATAGAGGTAAGGGATCTGCCTATGTATGATGGGTTGAGTGAGGTGGCTGATTTCCTAAAAAAAATTGAACGAGAAGTACCGGAACAACAACGTTTTGACGCTTTGAAATGGGCACTGCGTGCTACACCTGCAAGGTGGTAGAGTACATACAAGCATAATTTTGAGGACTGGAAAGAATGCAGAAGGATGATGCTCATATGGTTTGGAAAGCCTCAGATGTGGATGAAAGCTGGATATGATGGACGAAACAGTCTGCAAGCCCATCTTTCCAGATGGGTACTGTTATCACCCCAAGAAACTAACCTAGGTTGTATATCAGTGATGCTCAGGAACATTACAAATTCAACAAAATGTTGGATAAATGTTGGATGAATGAAAGAAATGCTGCATACTCAAGCCAGATAACCACTCCTACTATGATTGACCCTAGACATGGGTGAAAACTCCCAGACTACAAGGCTTTTAACCACCAATTACTCACAGTTTGAGGAAAAGGTGATAATGGAGAAGACTGACTACACCAGCAGATGCGCAGGACCCTGCAATGGCCAGCTGCAACCAGTTTAAAGGTCTGTAAATCTAATATTTAATACACAGACAGGATGACAACTCTCTTTGCATTAAAACAATAGAAACCTGCAAGAAAATTTAAATGAAACAACTAAATTCTAACATAAAGGTTGGATGATAGCCCCTCTACTGCTAAAAATCAACAGCACATCAACAACTGCAAAACAGGCACAACCTGGAATAACAAGAAGAAGTGGAAAGTGAGCAAATGACAACAAAATAAGCTTGTATTAGTTGGAAATGAAGACCAGACGCTGCAGGTTGCATAACAGTTACAGTCTCCAGAAGTTGAGCCTTACAACATACTAACTCTCCTCTAACACTCATCGAACTGATTACATCGTTTTTCTCAGTATATACAGAGTTTGTTTACAAAAAATATCTGCTAGGGTATGCGTGGAGGTGTCTTAATGGATCACCAACCACATTTATAACTTGATATGGGTTTTCTGAATCATTCTGATTGTTTTAATAAATGAAGATGGCCTTCTGTTGTTCTGTTGTACTTCTCGAGCAGGTTGAGTGGAATTTCATAACTGATAAATGTGCTGATCTGCTCGAGACTGGTCCTTTTTGTCCTTAGGCCATTCTGCTCTTGAATGTGGTAGCTGAAGTATTAACTGCAAAGAGTAATTGGATCACAAAAGTCTTCCTTTTTCGGGCGCACAGGGCTGCTAAAATACAAATATGGCATTGAAAATGGGGGATGGGTTGGTTATAGCTATTAACCGTTGGATGGCGAAGATGGACAGCAAATATTGTCTTGCGATGAAGGCTATGAAATATGGCAAATATACTATCGGAGGTGGACGCGTGGACATGAGATTTTATACAAAGGAATAGTGAGTCATATCGGGTCTAGCACCTAATATCGCATCAGTAGAAGACGTAAGGGGGAAGCCTTGATACAAATGTCGGGTTGGGCGATTTGCGATCAGATTGCATCGTGAAATCGCAATTGGTAGAAGACACGGTGAAACTTTAAGACACAGATGGATGCGATTTGTGATAGCGATTATATCGCATTGCATCGCAAAATCGCAACGCGGAGGGAGACAAAGGGCGGAACCAAAACACCCACATAGATGCGATATGTGATAGCGATCAGATCGCATCACAATATCGCAGCGAAGAAGACACAGAGCGTAACGGAGAAAGCAGGGCACGGAAGTCAAGTGGCGCTAGGAGGTAGCAGGAAAATGTGCGATAGCAATTAAATAGCACCGCAAAGGGAAGAAAACGGAAATAGCGGGATTATTAAGAGTATAATGGGCATGAAGGAAAAGGAAGAGAAGACTGCTTCGATCTGTCTTTTCTGAGCATAAACACGTGACCAAGCTGATATTTGATCCTCCCAAAGGCTGAAGTATGTAGCAGAGCTAACAGGTACAGGTGTATGGTATGCAACTTGCATGAACACACCCCATCCTCACGCTAGGAAACAAGACCCACAAGCAAGAGCAGGCAAGACGAGGGCATGGATGATGAAGTATGATAAGACCAAGCGCACCAAAGATTATCCACATGGAAGCCTTTGACAAAGTGTGCGAAGTAGTGAACAAGGCCCACCATGTGAGACGCACTGACTAGGACCTGTGTGTACCAACAGTTCTATGGGATTATAGGACCATGTGCAAAATCCTGACCGCGCGTGCACTTCCGACGCTGAAGTATGAAGCATATGTTGTAATCCCTATGGAGCATGCAATGCCTAGTCCGCGCATGGCAGCACCCATAGATACAACGGTTCTCGAAGCCCTGAAAGAAGGAATCACACAGCCACAAGAGACAGATCACATGGGACTTGAGGAAGAAATCGAATAGGGAAACCTTAGACATCACGAACTTGAAAAAGAAAGGGTACGATTAAAAGAGAAAACCGCTTTGATGGATGAGGAGGTCAAGAAGCTGGAGGAAGATATAAAGGAAGCGTTTCTTGTTGAAAAACCTACGATGGTCAGGTAAGGTGCGTACAATCATACTGACAAGTTTGAGAACTGTTGCATGAATTGGTTAGTCTGATGCCTTGGCTTGGATCGCATATTGTTAAGTGTAGTGACCAGGGTAGTGTGTTGCAAATGAGGAAGCACGCAACCATAGAAGGTGGGGATTCTCTAAGAGCCGTGATGGAGGACAGGATGGTGCTCCACATGGGTGGTGTGACCACCCGAGTAGCCAAGGGAAGGAAATTCTTAGCACTCCAGGCAGTTGGAAGGGAGCGCGAGACTATAAACTATCCTGCCCAGGAGTTGCGCGATGTTGGAGAGGTGCACAGAAGCAGAGAGTCACAAGGTCCACAACCATGCATGGGGGACTGCGTTGCCATGTAGATTGTCCTGAAAGTGACCATTGAAGTCACTGTTCATGATGGGATGATCGACTTGAGGCCAAATGGAAGACGAGATTTATGGGCAAGATTTGGGAAAATCTGCTGCCAAGAAAGAATTAATGAACCGAAATTGGGGGGAATGGTCGAATTCGAATTCAAACGATTCTATAAAATGCAAGGGGTTTCCCATCAAATAACACTTGGTCATTTGAGAATTGCGCGATTGAGCAGAACCCTGAGCATTGTGAGCCGAGCGTTGATTGAGCCACTGAATTCATGAGTGACAGATTACAACCCAGATACGATGACAATAACTAGGATGGTTTGGGAATAGAAGAGGTAACCACCGGCGAGGCTGCACAGACCCCAATTATGGAGGATGTTCCAGAAGGTGCTGAGGTTGTGGCATAGATTCCCAAATCACTGCGCACGCCAAGACCCAAGAAGGATAAACATGTAATGGCTCCAATACGCGTGTCCCCAAGGAACTCATTGCGCAGAAAAATATCAATGGAAGAGAAGGGGAAAGCTGTCATGATAGAAACAGATGAGGAGGATGAAGATTTGCAGGCCCTTATCATCGCAGAGGAAGAAGACGAAGGCATGGAGGAGGATATTCAACCTACATGCTTTGCGACAAAACTGCCCACATATGTCGCCCCACGAAAAGGGAAGGCCAAAGTGCCTAGGGACATGGACGAAACCAAGAGTTCACTCTAGAACTGCGGAAGTGGCTAAACAGAGTGGAAAAGGTCGGGCTACTGAACTTATTATGGGTGTCACATTTCCACCGTGCCCCAATAGCCATTTTCATCATCAGGTAGTTGCTCTGCCTGGTGCATGATGGGTATCTATGGTTGGAGGAGCCTATCCCCATCACAATAGAACTAATCCATCACATTTCCCGGCTACCATACAAAGGAAAGGACCCTGCGACCATATCGGAGGGGAAGGGTAGTGATTTGGCCCTCGTGGAGGCCATGAAGACAAAGTACAAGCTGGAGAAGAATAAGAGGGGCTACTCTATCTCCGACATCAAGGAAAAAGTGGTACGCGTAGCAACACAAATCCTGGCCAGCAAAGTTATGTGAAAGTGCCACGCAGACGAAGTACTTGCACTGGTGATTGCACTAGCCGAGCAGTGCGCAGAGGGGGTCCAGTTTAACTGGGACAAATTCCTTTGTAAGAAATTCTTTCAGAATTGTCATGAAGCCAAGGAGCAGGGTAAAACCTTCCACTATGCATGGTTGTTGCTATCCATAGTAGTCGTAGCGGGGGAATTTCCTAAGGACAGTGAATTTCCCAGCATTGACAGAGAATTACCGAAGGCCACAAAGTATGCTTCGCTCTTGGCCACGAAGGATGCGAAAATGATACGTGATAGCAAGATCTTCTGGGTGCTCATGGAGATGAACATCCGAATGTGGATCAATCGGAAGCCGCGCTTGTCGCCCATGATGTACAATAGCCTGCAGAGTTTTGCAGAATTCAAAGCCGACATGCATAATATATACATCATGGTGCACAAGTACACAATGAGGCAGTGGACGAAGCTACCTTTTGTAGCCACTGATGATACCATTTTCACTATCTTGGAGGCATGACCTCTGGAATGATGCACCCCAGATCTTGTAGAACTCAAGAGGGCGGTAACACAGAAGAAGAAGGACGATGCCAAGCTGCGCGTCACATAGTTGGCTGAGAAAAGGTGGAAGGAAACAACAGCAGTTGAGGTATGGGTAGTGTGGGAAGTGGCACCGAAATCCACTGAGCAGAAAATGGCTGCAGAAGCAGTAGCAACAACACAGGTGGTAGAGGAAGCAACTGCGAAGGCAGACGAGGGCCAAGCAACATCCTCGCAGGGGCAGGAGGTAGAGGAAGTAGAAACAACAAAAGGGAGCACAGACCCAGGGACCACATCCACACAGTTAAAGCACCCACACCTGACAGAGTGAGTAGGAGAAAGGGAGAAGGTCAAGGCCTTGAAATTGGCCATCGACCCAATCACCTTAACCGAAGGTGATTTGCATGACATCAATGAGACGGTTCGCGATGTCACAAATGAGGCCCTTCGGGATTTTATGCAGGAGTACCAGACTGTGTTGGGGCCCTTAGAGTGCAGCTGTAGGAGTTACAAGTGCGTTCCCCTCAGGTGGGTACCCTTTCCACCCACCTTACAGCAGGATCTTCGACAACAGAGCAGATGTTGCATGCACGGACCGTAAACACAATAGTGTTTCCAGAAGGGGCCCTAGTGGCAGCGAATGAGGTCAATAGATTTTCGGTTAGCATGATGAAAGGCCTTGGCCTTAATCTGGCTACCCTTCTAAGTGAGGCACTATAGCTGTTACAAGATGGGATAACGATAGATTTGTGCGCTAGGGAGATCCGCGCGGTCCAAGTCCTCAGTGAGCAAAAGATAAACATGGAACAACTCAGCTTGTAGCGCGACGAATTGCTGTCGCAAAATCAACATTTGGTGTAGGTGGTAGGTGACACTTGCCGTAGTGTCCCGGAGCTGGCTATCCCAATAGATCTACCAATGGAGGTGCAGATCTATAAACTAGCAGCAGGAGTCTGTGAGGCCAAGCAAGAAACAACAAAGTTTCAGCTGGAGCTGAATCTTCAGATCGTTGAGCTGCGGTTAAAGGTGCAACCCTCCACTCCCCCGGAAGTCAGAGAACAACTCACTAGTGCTATCACAGTGGGATTGGAGGAAATGGGAAGTGCAGTGCGAGACTGCACCAGCATGTTGGAAGATGCACTTGAGGTTCTCACGGCTCTGCAGGAGGACCCCAACATCCAACGCTTGGAAACAGAAGCACGAGAACTCCAACAGTAATATGACAATGTCCGAGGAACTGCAGATAGTGGTCCTCACCCAACGGCTTGCAAGGATGCAACAGGTGAAGGAACTAAAGGAGCAGGTGGATGTGGCGCGACACAAGGAGGCAGTTCTCAAAGCGAACGTTTAGACTTGGATTGATGAGCTTTCACTATCATGGAGAAAATCAAAGGAAAACTCATGCACATACAAGGGTTGCACACATTAATGCAGAGAATCACCCTAGGATGAGAGGTCTTGGAACTATGGATGCAACAGATTCAACAAGCAACAACTCAGTGCGTTGCTGACCTCAGCATGGTTCGAGAATAGTTGGAGGGACTCCACGCCAAGATCATCACACCGACCGAGTGACTCAAGGGCGAGTCATGATGTTTGTGTTGGGGGCTTGTTGGGTATGGAATGCCTCCAAGGCATGTTTTGGGGCTTAAAGCCCAAGTTTTGATTTAATATTGTTGTAAAGACTCTGCAAATTGCAGGCGTGGAGTGCGAAATGTATGATAGAGTCACAGGGTTATCCACCCTATTATTATAATGTAATGTCGGCCTAACCATGGTCTACGGACCTTGGGATTGTATAAATAGAGCGAGGCTCTAAGTGTAAAAGAAATGAAAGAAAGAGATAGCAAATTAGAAGTGAAGAATAAGAGTCTAAGTGTATAAGTGTGTCTTGGGTCATAGTGTAGGAGAAGGCTCTGCAGCTGAGTGCGTAGAGGCCTAATAGTCCGTAGTTGAGTGTGCAGACCCCTGTAGTTGAGTGTGCAGGGTGGAGTCGAGTCTATAACTGGGGAAGAAAATAATAAAGAGAAGTTTCATCTTAATTCTGTGTATCTGTTCTTGGGATATTACATGCTTGATATAAATTGGAAATATATTGTTTATTTACTGCGCATACCTGTATGAATGATTTATATTGCTAAGTATACTTTAACACATAAAAGTAGGCTAATTTAATCAATTAACAACGTTCTGCCTCTGAGTAGGGCTGCGTGAAGGCAACATCTCAGGTTGCGAGGTACGGTAAGTGCACATAGCGACATGCGCGCAAGGTCAAACCGCAGACCACTTGAACTCATCAGACATCTCCAGGGTGCAGAAACCTAGTTCTAGACGCTCCCATACTACTTCGGGTGAGACCTTATGATCCAGATTTAAACAGGAACGCAATAAAATACAGAGATAACCATATACACAAAGATGCAGCGGAAATAATACTTCATTTCATTAATGGAAAATACTGAAATATGCTTACAACCAGAAATAGAATAAACCAGCTAGGGCGATGGTAGCTTATCTCTGAGAAGAGATGTGGCAGCTACATGCCTCTGAACTGTTCTACAATGAGGCTCGAAGGCCTATTTATTGTTGAGAAACAATGGAAAAACCTTCACATTCCAAAACCTAACCCTAGAAGATGAAACGCCAAATTGTGGCCCCCGTTTTTGGGTAAGTTGGTACATCAACTTCCCGGGGTCGCGAATTGGTCGTCTTATCTCCGTTTGACGTGCATGATAGCCCGTTGGAAAGATCTCTTTGAGGACTACGACGGAAAATACGTTTTTTAGTCAAAAAAATCACTGGCGGTAGATTTCCCAAAAAACGTCGTTTAGGGCCTCAAAACAGCTCCGGAAGTTTACGACCCGAAAAACTGCTAAAAATAGTAAACTGTGCTATAATTAAGGAAACTGAAAGAACTGAAAGAAGCACTAGAGGGGATCCACGTGGAATTAGCGGGTGGCCACCAATACTTGCCTGGATCATCCACTTTACAATAAATTTTGAATACGAATTTACATAATCCACAAAAGTGATGTGGCATATGGTGACTCATGACATGACATGGCAATGTCAAGTCATTCTTGTTGCTTCTTTCTATGTTTCATTTTATGAGTGTTCTTTTGTCCACTTCCATATGGCTTAGAGATGAGGAGCCTTCAGTGATATCATATCTTGAGCAATGATTACAAACTAGTACCCCTTTTCTTTCTTCTGATTAGTTAGCTTGCATAATCAACTAAAGAGGTTTCTTTTGCATGTTTAACTTCTCCATCTCCTTCTTCATCATCCTTCCATGGTATGACAGAGTACCTACATCTGCAATTCACTCATGACAAGATGACATCAATATGATAAAACCCTAGTTTTAACATGTTGCATGGAAATCCACTAACCGGACCAGAATTTGGTGGCAGGTTGAGGGAGAGGCTTGGTGACTGAGCAATTGCGCATCTTAGGTAATCAAGGGTCAGGCTTGAGCCTTGATGTTGTGTAATGCACAGTTTAGGTTGGACTAAACAAACATATTGTGCAGTTGGGGAGCTCAATGAGCCAGGATGAGGGCTTGAGCACTGATTTTTCCCATTGCGTAGTTCTAGAAGGTAGAGGCTGTTAGGTGATTGTGCGGTTGTGCAGTTCAAGAGCTTAGGGTTGGGGCTTGAGCCTTGTGATTGCGCAATGCACAATACTAGCTGGGAGACATGGAGAAATTGCACAGTTTTTTGGGTCAGAGGCCGAGCTTGAGCACTATGATTGCATAATACACATCCTTGGGAGGCAAGAACTGTGCATTACGCGGTGCCAAGAGGCCAGGTTAGAAGAGGGATCCCAACTTATTGAGAACATGAGAGGTTGTTCCTTCATAGAAGCATATAGAGACCTTTGATTTAGGTTTGGTCATTTGGGCCTTCCCCTTTGCCTCCTCTAATGATTGGGCAAGCGTGAAAACACCAAAACATAAGGAACCAAGTGTGGGAATAAATGTTTCGGAATAGACACAAGTATTATGGTTCGTCACAAAACTCTCTTTATGAACGAGTCGTATTTTCCGTCAAAACATCATTGACCAAAAGATGTAACCAACACAAAGGAGGAGTTCTAAAGGTTAGCCGAATGTTGAACTTTCACAAGACTCTTTTCAACTCACCCACACACAAAGAAGCCATAAAACACATTCACACACAATTCTTATTTATAGAAACGGAAACAAACACTAGACCAAAAATAAAACAAACCGGAAAAAAAACCCTAGATCATCATTGAAAATATTGTTTTAGTTCATGGCCATTAATAGGAAGAGAGTCAATCTTCCCATCTAGAGATTGAAGACGATATGTGTGTTGGCCAATATTTTCGTGCACAGTAAATGGTCTGATCCATAGGGTTTGAAACTTAGTGTGTTTGACTTTGTCCTTATGGGCTTTGTCCCACTTTAAGACTAGGTCACCCACACTGAATTAATAATTTTTCCCAGCAAACTTCTTGTCGAACCAACTCTTGATATGAATCTAGTGTAGATAAATAAAAAAATCCTTTTCGTCTTTCTTCCTATAGCTTGCAAAGAGTGTCTATCCTACTCTGAACTAATAAGCACGACTTGCCCTGAGATTCTTGTGAAAGTTTAAGGGCAGGAAAATAGATGTTCGAGGGTAGGATGTCTTCTTTTCCATACACCAGGAAGTAAGGAGATGTATTTAGAGAAGGTTTTGGTGTGAATTGGTTAGCTCATAAGGCATTCACCAAAGCGGAGTGTTAATTCCTCTATTCAGAGAAAACAATATTCTTGATAATGTGGATGAGGTTATTATTAGTGGACTCAACAAGACCATTTCCTTGTGGATAATAATTAGCAGAATGTTTCAATATAATGCCATTTTCCAATGCAAAATCATATAATATTAACGATGAAAAGTACATTTCATTGTAAAAAACAAGTGAAGTCTGAACGCCAAACCTGGAGATGATTTTTTGCTTAAGGAAATTGATGACTTCCTAATCATTCACCTACTTGAGTGGAACCACTTCTGCCCACTGCGTGAAGTATTTCATAGCAGTGAGAATATAGTGGTGTCACTTTGATGAGTGCAGAAAATCTCATCTATAACATCTAGGCCCCATTGTTGAAATGGTTCTTCCGCAGTGATAGGCTCCAACAGGGCTATTGACTTCTTTCCTTGGATGGCACATTTTAGACAGACTAAACACTTGCGGGCATATGCATGAGAATCTTTGAATAATGTGGGCCAATAAAAACCAGCCCACATAACTTTGTGCGTTGTTATGTCACCCACAAAGTGTCCCCCAGATGGTCCATCGTGGAGATCACGTAACACTCTCTGAATCGTGTGCTTCTAGGCACCTGAGCAATACTCCATTATGGTGCTTTCTAAAAAGCACCCCATGCAACAATTGTTAAGATAATGCTTTTAATCTGACTATCGTCTTCTGTCATGCAGATAAGTGAGAGGGAAAAGTTTCATGCTCAAGATATCAGCGCACATCTACGTGCCAAGAGTTAGAGATAGAAGCAGGGGAGACTCGCTCAACATTATACATTTTGATTTTCTACTCCCACATGGATGGATCATCTTCTTTTGCATCCACTGCTTCTGCTGCTAGCCAATATAGACCATGGCCCTTAATGATGTGAACAGGTTTGAATTCTAAGTAATAGTCTTGTAGACCAGTCATCTAGTTCACTCTTCTCTCACCCGGTTGTTGTTGGACAAACAATGATCTAACTGCTAGGTGCGGAAAAAATATAATGCAATGATTCTTCAAGAGATAGGGTCGGAAGTGATTTACCTCCTTATAGACTGCATATGCCTTTTTATCAATGGTAGGATAATTAATCTTAGGTCCTTATAGGCTGGCATGCATAAAAGATATTGGTCGCTCATTGTTTTGATCATATTTTTGCGTAAGTACGGCAACAAGAGTAGTGTCAGAAACGAAGGTGTAGAGCATAAATCTTTGTTGAAATCTAGGTTGTATAAGGCTGGTGCTTCTACGATAGCTCACTTAATATGGGAAAATGTTGTTCCCTTTTATCCCACTTGTATATTGCATCCTTCTTTACCATCTCCTACATAGGTTTAACAATTTGAGCATAATTGGAGATGAACTTGCAAAGAAAGTTGATTTTCCTCGGGAAAGATTGCATGGCTTTCTTGTTCACTAGGAAGGGAATCTACATAATAGCTTTGAGACACTTTCAGGGTCTACTTTAATCCCACTTTTCGAAATAATATGGCCTAAGAGATTTCCCTCAAATACTGAAAAAATAGTATTCTTGGGATTAAGCGATATCGCGTACTTTCAATGTCGCTCAAAGATTTGCTTCAAGTGGCATAGGTGGTCAGGTCTCTTCTTTGAAAACACCATGACATCATCAAGATACACCACCATGATATGTTTGATCAGTCTGTGAAATGTGATGTCCATTACATGTTGAAAGGTCACACCAACATTAACTAGCCCAAGTGGCACTCTTCTGAATGTGAACATGCCCCACTTTATTCGAAAATAAGTCTTAAGTTTGTCAGGCTCCAAGACCAGAACTTGATTGTATCCAGAATAATCATCAAGAAAAGAGAAATTTTTTTAACCCGATATTGTCTGCAATATCTATTCCATAGATGACACAAGGTAGTTGTCTTTGTCTGAGGCACGATTAAGATTTCGGAAATCTACGCACAAGCATATTTCCCCTGAATTCTTCCTCACTAGGACTAATTTTGACACCCATGTTAAATGTCACACTTTATATATGATCTGAGCATCCAAAAGCTTCCTCAAATCCTTCTAAATAAGGAGATCAAGTGTTAGATGTACCTTTTGCAACTGCTGCTAAAAAGGCTTGGCCCCTTCCTTTATTGGGATAACGTGTTGGATTATTCGCATGTCATAATTTCTCGGCTCATCATATGTCCACGTGAAAACATCTTGGTACTTCTTGAATAAGCAGATAAAGGCTTCTCGCTCTCATGGTGTGCAACAAGTACCGAGATTAACAAACTTAATATCTTTCTCTATTCCAAGATTAATTTTCTCATGCGACAACATTGAATTGTGGGTTTTGGCATTGACTGACCCTCTAAAGCGCTTATGCAAGCCATACAGTTTTTCTAATGATACCATGCCCTTTGGCATGGGGTTCTCCTTGTTCACACGAGCTCCATCTTGCAACACTTTTTCGTGCTCATCTTCATCCATAGTTGCATCCTTGAATACATCGACATTCGCCATGAAATGCAGTATCTGTTGGTCATCATGAAAAATGCGTAAATTAGTGATGTTATGAGGGACGAATGTTTTACAAAGAATTTCATTATAAAACTCATCTCTAAGTGGTGACAACCTAGCAACAACATTTGCTAGTGCATTTGAAATTGCGTTACACATTCTAAGAACGTATATAATGTTAAAAGCTTGGAATTGAGAAATTAAACGCGATACATCTTGTTGATAACTTTTCAAATTAGGTGACACATAGAGTTATAAGGTTCTTTGTATGTTCATGATTGAAACAATGTCATATGTGCACATGAATTTTTAAAGTATGCCTAGAATAAGATGTTTATTACTATGTGCATGGTGAATGAACAATTGGGCGTTAATACTCAGTTAGTCATTTTCCAAACTTATGGGTATACCTACCTTAACCATCCCTCATGCTGATTATTCTATCAAAACTAAGAATTCAGGTATCGAGCCTTGGATCATAAGTATCCTTGAGATTGTGAGGGATGGGGCATGGAGCGATCACTTACCTGCTCTACAAGTTTAGCCTAGGTATTCTTTTATGTTCATGTATGTTACACCACAGGCATCAATGAGTGCAGAGTTTAAATTCATGTGAACACTAGTGAATCGACATAGAGTGGCCACTGGTGGAACCACACCCTAGCGAAATCATGCCATATGCACATAAACTGGCCATCAACCATCGACCGCTATGGTTAAGTTTTGCAGTGAATTGGAGGTCGATATAATGTATGGGCATCATTTTAACTACTATATAAGGGTAGGATTGGGACCGTGCATAACCCTTTTTATCGCCCACCACTTTCTACTTGCACTAAGGTCTTTTGCACGATACACCGTGAGTGCACCGACAGATGCTAACCAACCCAATCGGAGTTCCAAGGTGGAACGTCAAGGCTGCCTCAGTGCTCACTACCCACCACCACCCTATCCTTGTTTGATGTCCAATGCTGCAAATGATAATATATGTACTGGCATGATATGGGTGTAGGTTTTAACTCTGTACGTAAATTATCTGCAAATGAATTCTTAGAAACATAAAATATACAATGGCGAGAACATAAAACATAAAATAGATATATAAAGATTTTCCCCTGGATCCCAAAACTGAGACTACCAGATTGATTTTTCATTATTTTCTTTCAATGTTACAATACATATAGATGCACGTCGAAGCATCCATAAACCTCAATCCATTAACCCTTGATTATAACATAACCGTAGTTTCCTTGACCGGATCTACAAAATACCATGGGAAGAAAACCATCATGTCCAAAACCATGTGCGAAACCAATGCACAAAACCATAGGTAGGTCCGCCCACCTAATATGGAGTTGTCTATAATGCAACTTTTTGGAGATTCCGGTGACGGAATCCGGCGGATGAAATGAGGTTAAATCTTGATTTTTAGCAGTTAAAATAGTTTTTTAACTGCATATTTGGATTCAGCGCCCTGAAAAACCCCTAGGAGCCATTGATTGTGCATAAACTAGCTATCAAACTTGGGATTCCAATGAATTGCTGCCGGATTTTGACCGGAAAAATCCGCCGGAAAGGCTTTCAAAAAGTCGTGTTATAGACTACTGCACCTAATATAGGGTCAAAAAAAAATCTCAGCGCTAGTCGTGAAAAGAATATAACACACACCCAACAATGACCCTAATGTTTGGACCCACCAAGTTACACTGCGTGGAGGTCACAGGGGCACCACATGGTCCGCACACTAGCATGACCCTTTCTAGTGAGTCGAACTTAAAACAAGTGTAACTTTTGATCCAAGAATTAGATCAAGGTAAAATTGATATCGCTAGAAATCTTTCGACAAGCTAAAAGCAAAGATAATATCAAAAGTTAATTTCACAAATTTACTAAAACAAGAATTTTTGCTGGCCCCATTTTTATAATAAACCTCGGTAATCGAGTTAAACAAAAAGTAACACCACACCTCTCCTCACCTTAAAAAGTCCGAAGGGAAAAAATAAAAAATAACCATTACATATCTTTTAAAAGTTTTAAGTTTTAAGAAATATTTATTAAAATAAAAATGTAGTGTAACTATTTTAGGTTGAATTCAAATACATTTTCCTTGTGACATTATAATTTTTTATTAACATTCAAATAAATAAATTCGACATTTTATACAACTTTTGCAAATTTACCAAACGTAACGGAATCAGTAACAAAATGTAATGCGATTTTGAATTAAATTTTCTCTGGTTACGTGATTTGTGAGGGATGTGACTCTCCCCAAATTCCGAGGGAAACCAGTGGGAAGATGCGCCTTCCATTATGTTGCCGCAATTTTGTTCTCGGCTAATAAATCCATTTAGAGTAGGTATTAGTTGATCAATACATGGCGCCTTACAGAGAGTTGAGAGTTGAATTCTCAATGCTAGAGGAGGATTCATGGAGCATTCATGGGCTAGTAATAAACAATTTGCACTGTAGAGTTGAATGTTGAATGCTCTATGCTAGAGAAGGATTCATGGGCTATCAATGAACAATTTGCACCTAGGGTTGGCAATTGTCTTGAGCTGTTGAGGCGATGCCAATCCTTCATCTTCGTTTTCATTTTCATCGTAAAATGGCTACTGTTGCCACTGGTAGTTCTCCCAAAATACAAGTACAATTGCAAGACAATCCCATCAGACACAGCATTAATTCCCCTTTCATTCTCATGGAGTGTGCAGAGTCATGTACATATTATCATCTGTTGCAGGGTTGCATCAAGCAGAAATCCTTAGCAGATGGCAAATTAATTCACGCCCACATCAACTTGACTGGATTTGAGCCAGACATGTATTTACAGAATGTACTTGTCAACATGTATGTGAAGTGCGGAAATCTGCTGGATGCTCGCAGAGTTTTCGATCAAATGGGTACGGATGAGCGAGATTCTTCTTCATGGACTGTGATGATTTCAGGGTATTCAAGGCATGGGTTTCCTCACAAGGCACTGGCACTATTTGGGCGAATGCAAGCAATGGGTTGTGTCCATTCGAGTGAATTCACATTTTCCAGTGTTATCTCGGCATGTGGGAACTTGGCACTGCTGGAATTGGGTATGGAGATCCATGGACAGGTTGTAACAAGTGGCGTTGAGTATCATGTATCAGTTGCTAATGCACTTATAAACATGTACGCAAAATGTGGGAAAATTAGGGAAGCGCGCCAAGTGTTTGACAAAATGTGTGAACAGGAGAGAGATATTGTGTCATGGACTGTCATGGTTGCAGCTTATGCAAGGAACGGACCTGCTGTGGAGGCCTTGAAATTGTTTCACCGTATGGAACCAGCAGGCGTTGAACCCAATCAGTTCATTTTTTCTGGTGTTGTTTCGGCATGTGCCAAATTGGGGGTTCTGGAACAGGGTATGAGAATCCATGAAGGAATAATTAGAAGAGGGTTTGAGTACCACCTTTCTGTAGCCAATGCCCTGATAGACATGTATGTAAAATTTGGAAGGCCGGAGAAGGCTCGTGAATTGTTTGATAAAATGCCACAACGAGATGTTGTTTCATGGACTGTGATGCTTGCAACTTATGCAAAGCAGGGAGCTGCCGATGAAGTATTGCGACTGTTTCATCAAATGCAACAAACAGGATGCCAACCCAATAATATCACCTTAGCCAGTGTTCTGTCAGCATGTACCAATTCGGGATCATTCGAACTTGGCATGGAAATCCATGACGAGGTAATAAGAAGTGGGTTCCAGTATCATGTCTCTGTGGCTAATGCCCTTATAAATATGTACTCAAACTTTGGGAGGATAGACAAGGCATATGACATATTTGACAAAATGCCTCGACGAGATTTGGTTTCATGGAATTCGATGATTACAGGCTTTGCAAATAGTGGGTTAGTTGAAGAAGCTCTGAAACTCTTTCAGCGAATGCCACAACGTGATATGGTATCGTGGAATGCAATGATTGCAGGATATGTGCACAATGGGTTGGTTGATGATGCCATGGAACTCTATAAAGAAATGCCAGAACAAACAATGTTCTCATGGACAACAATGATTGCAGGATATGCTCAAACGGGAAATATTAGTCAAGCTCTGAAGCTCTTCTGGGAAATGCCTCTACGGGACACAGTGTCATGGAATGCAATAATTGCAGGGCTTGCACATAATGAGCATGACGAGGAAGCCCTTCAGCTTTTCCGAGAAATGCAATTGGCAGGTTTGAAGCCGGATTCGCAGACGTTTGCCAGTACTCTTCCAGCATGTGCTAAGTTGGCTGCTTTGGACTATGGTATACAGATCCACGAAGAGATAATTAGAAGTGGATTTCAGCACGATATCATTGCAGCGAATGGCCTGATAGATATGTATGCGAAATCTGGAAGCATACAGAAGGCAAGTGAATTATTTGTCAAGATGCATCAGCGAGATACTGTATCCTGGTCGTCAATGATAAGAGCATATGCTACGCATGGCTTTGGTAAGGAGGCCCTCAAACTCTTTGAACAAATGGATTTTTCTTGCCTGACACCAGACCATATCACCTTAGTTAGTGTTTTGTCTGCATGCAGCCATGCAGGTCTAGTGGATGAGGGCTATAAATACTTCAATTGCATGAGTGAATATTATCACATCACGCCTAGAATGGAGCACTATCAATGCATGGTTGACCTTCTTGGCCGAGCTGGGCGTCTAGATGAAGTTCTGGACTTCATCTACAAAATGCCAATAAAACCCGATGCTTCTGTTTGGAATTGTTTGCTGGGTTCCTGTAGAATACATAACAATGTCCAGCTTGCAGAATATGCAGCAGAACGTGCTTTTGAGCTGGACCCTAAAAACGCTGCAACATATGTGCTTCTTTCAAACATCTACGTCGCAGCTGGCAGGTGGGACAACATAGAGAAGGTAAGGAAAATGATGAAAGAAAATGGTGCAAAAAAGACACCAGGTTGCAGTTGGATTGAGCTCGATAAACAGGTACACGTTTTCCTTGTGGGAGATGATGTGTCACATCCAAATAATGTATGCAAATCTGAAGAGCTTCTCTGGGGAGTTGAAGGTAGCAGGTCTATTTCCATACAAGGTGTTTGCTGAATGCTCTGAAGAGAGAGAATGACTGAACTTCTCCACTGTACTAAAAACCACGGAATCGCACTTTTCATCCGAAACCTAAAAATGCTGCACCGTATGTTTTTCTTTCCGATGTCTATGCCACAGCTGGCAGGTGGGACGATATAAAGAAGGTACCCAAAATGATGAAAGACAGACATGCTTTCGTTGCAGGAGACATTAATTTTGATTTTCAGTTATGGAATCTTTGGGTTTAAAACTTCAAACTCAACTCCAGTTTTTTACCATGACATAAGACTTCAACACTAACAACTCTCAATTTTTTCGATCATCATAATTTATCCTAAAACACTGTCCAGATCGCCAAGACACGAAGATAACAGGGATATTACAACCCTAAATGCGTTGAATGCATAGTCTTAAGACTAGGACTTGGACTTCCACTTGGCCACTTATCGACTTGGGTTTTGACTTTGGACATGGATTGATTCTGATTTAATAACTTGATTTTTAAAAAAATACATAAAATATTTAAATGGTAATGAAAAATATTTTTAAGATTTCAAACAGCTTGAGTGGGCCTAACAATGAAGAACATGTGTTTTCTCTTAAGGGTAACATGTTCAAGTAACATGTTCAATGTGTTTTTCCCAAGGGATCACAGGGTAGAGTATGTACACCTATGTAAGCTTTATGCGTAAGTAGCAAAATCACTGCACAAAGGTAGGTTTCTTGTCTCGAAAAAAAAGGAATCCATACACCAATTTGATGTTTGCCGTGGCATATGTAAATACATAGTGCAAAGAATGGTATCAAAATTGTTCTTTTCAACTGTCATGATTTATAAGAATTATTGCTGGTACAAAATTGGTGATGTTTCCTTACACTCCCTCATCACCAAAGTTTACGGTTGGCAAGAAGTTTAACAACATTCGGTGGCTCATATCTTCTCATAACATTATAAAGAAACCATAGACAATTGTAAAGAATCATTGATAGGAATTGCTGGAATTGAAAGATTTTAGCTAATGGAGGGCAGAGGAGGCTAATTTGGCTGGCCGGTTCGGGCCAGTTTGGTGTCAAACTGGCCCCAGCTTGATGGTTGATTTGACCTGGTGGCCTATCAACTCGGCCAGTTTAACTGGTTTTGAGGTAGGTTGGCTGGGTTTTGAAACGATGATGGAATGATGTAAAGGAAGACATTGAACAATTTCGTTACCATCATGGTGTCAAATGAGCAAGTGTTTGGGTTATTATACAACAATCTAACTCTTCATTCTATCAGGAACTTGTGAATGTGCGGCTAAACAAAATCCATCTCCAAGATGCATGGGAAACCATTATAAGTAAATGCATTGACACCGTCATCTTTATTTATGGCAATGTTGATATGACAAGACAACTATGAGCAGTAAATTCACATTTTCCATTGTTCTGTTTTGGGTTGTTTTTATTGGAATCTTGTCAAACTCCTTTCTGCATCCTGGAATGGTGAAATCCAGTAATTGAATTGGTAGTTGTCTATAATGCGATTTTTTGAAAGCCTTTCTGGTGGGTTTTTCCGGTCAAAATCCGGCAGCAATCTATTGGAATCGCAAGTTTGATAGCTAGTTTCTGCATAATCAAAGCGTCACAGGGGTTTTTCAGGGTGTTGAATCCAAATATGCAGTTAAAAAACCATTTTAACTGTAACAAATCAAAATTTAACCTCAATTTCTTCCGCCGGATTCCGTCACCGGAATCTCCAAAAAGTCGCATTATAGACAACTCCATTGAATTGGTGTATTTTGGATCCCTTGGATTACTGAGGCCTCTGAATCGATATGTGACATCAGCGACCGGAAAAGAGACATTTGGTTGACTAATTATCCTGCTTCCCTAAGCATATAACAAGCTTGGTCATGTAACCAACTTCGCATTGGCACTAGGGGCATCCTGACACTTTCAGGTCAATACTTGACTGTTTGAATTCATTTTCAGAAGTATACAAAGAGTGTCTCTGGATCTTCCAAGAGAAGAGGGCTCTTATTAAGAGTTAGTAAGAAGTAGCAATTGCCCCTAAAGGTGCAAAGTTACACTGAAGGAATAGAAGATTTGGGAAGTTCATTTAGCCATGAATAGAGCCCACTGCTGAAGGCATGTGCATAAGGTTTGCCAAACTTTCCAATGCAAGTGCCACCAAACAAGCCCACTGCTCACAACCTATGCATGAGCACGAAGTGTTGACAGACCTTGCCCCAGGGAAAGAAATTCAAGTATTTAAGAGGTCCCTTTGAGGGAAAACCTTCTCTTTGTAAATGAAATTCATGGCTTTTTGTTTCTAATTTGATGTCTCAGATACAATGGAAGGGGTGTATCCCACCAAACCATTAGAGGTTTCTACATGTGAGAAATTAATTCATCGAAATTTTCCTTATAGCATATTATGTCATCAACAAGGATGCTATAATGCATTTGTATTTAAGCCTTTAGAGGAGCCCTAGGTGCCAATGCACCCTCCACTTCCCAGCTTTATTACTTCAAGGATGTAGTGAAGACTAGGCCATTATCAAATCAAATGATCCATTGATGTTTCCACATTATATGCTAAATGCATTGGCCTTATTCCCTTTGGGACAATCTATGCAGATCGGGGGAGATAGAAAATGCCAGGACACATTTCAAACTTTCTGGGCAGCAGTCAGATTGGAATGATACACAGAATGTTCAAACAATGGAAATGCACCTCTCCAAGTGTGCAAAAGTTCGGAATATTGGAGACTGGAAAATTGTATTGAAAGAAAGCAATGCAACTATCATGGCGGGTGTTGATTCTGCACAACGGGTTTGTAGAACCTCTCGCATTCCTTTCCTCATGAGTTTCTGAGGGCACTGCTTTAGTTAATTCTGGCTGTATTAGATTTGTATTCTTACATTCCTTATAAAGATTATTGCTCATCAATATGATTCTAGTTTCATGCACTGCTTGTAGTTCTTCACATCCAAGGCGAAGGCACTACTAAAGCTCGAAAGATTAGATGAGGCAGCTACAGTTCTGATGACTACACCCAAGATAGAAATTAATACATCCACCGGATATTTTGGGATTGTAGGAAATTCTTATCTGCTCCTTGTCCAAACACGGGCGAACATGGCATTAGGAAGGTAAATTATTGAAAAAAAATTGTTGGATTGACCTTTTTCTGAGTGTAGGTTTGATCGAGTGAATTTTCAAGGGCAAAATTTGTGATAAAGTTTTCGTGGGATAATATTCTTCCACATAACCTTTTCTGCAACCATTTGTAGATAAATATCTAAATTCCTCTGGGAAACATCATATAATTAAGATTGATTTTGCCTTTATCCAGTTGATCCTCAAAAACAATGTAACATTTATTTCCAACTTTTACTCGTTGATTCTTCTCCTGAGGATTGATAATATCTTACCAACGAGGAATGATTGTAGTGCACACAATTGGATTTTGAAATAGAACGAAGATCAAATTTGTGCTAGAGGAATGATCAAGGGGGAATGTTATTGCAGGTTTAAGATTGCCGTTCCCAATGCAGAAAGAACAGCTCGTATGGGTCTATATAATCATGAGGTAACTGAATTGCTTAAAAAGGCTCGTGCAATGGCTTATGCTCGCTCAAGTGGAAATGCTCTCTTCAAAGTTGGAAAGTATTTTGAAGCATGCACATCATATGGGGAAGGGCTTGAACATGATCCCATGAATGCAGTTTTAATATGCAATCGAGTAGCCTGTAGATCCAAGCTCGGCAAATGGGAAAAGGCAATTGAGGATTGTAATGTTGCTCTAAGCAATTAACCCAACTACTACACTAAAACTCTTCTAAGATGGACAAACTCTGTTGCTAAGGTATGCCAAATTCAATCTCATTGATTCTGATGTTCTGAATTTGACTTTTGATAGGTGTTGACCACTTTGTGTCAATGACCCCATAACAAACTGCAGTACACCCTTTTTTCCGCAAAAGGGATCCATTATGTTTCAGTGTTTGTGCCATTCAGACTTCATCATCAACTGACAATTTTGTTAAAGATGTAAACCCATTCTGCATGGTTATAATGTAAAATGATCTTAGTAAGACCATCATGTATGTAACAACCTATGGAAGCATAGTATTTTGGTGACGATCTCTATCCTAGGAGGTTTTTTGTCTCACTGGTTCATCCATGTCTCTAGACACAAATGATCGGCAGAGTTTTTCCCTCCAATTTCACTCCAAAGCTAGGATGAATTTTGTCGTCAAGATATTAAGTAAATCTTAGTGTTTTTTATTGAGTCTTTGTAAAAGTAATTTGGAAATAATTTTAGCTAATTTGCTAGATTATTTTATTACAAATTACTTTGTCTACTAAATTATATTTTGAGTCGCAAAATTGGGTAGATATTGAGAGTTTCCCTTCTTCATGTATTTAAATATAAAATCTTGATGTAAAAAATATTTAATGCATTATCCATCATAACTAGACACCATGATTAATTATTAGAGAGTTGGAAATAATATTTAATTCCCTTATTAGTTAGTTAATTAAATTTTTTGGCAAAATTAAATTAAAATCCCAAGCCAGATATTTAATTAATTTTGTATCATAGGTAAAATTAAATTCTCCAATGAAGAAATTCGTGGGTTTTAAAGGAGTTAATTTTTGGAGGTCCTTGACCAAGGGAATATTAAAAAAATCAAGATTTTTGGACCCTTGGGCTTTAGTGGTTAAGTCAAAGTTGAATTTTTGAGGAAATTAATTCAAAATAATTAATTTTGAGTTAATTAAAAATCAATTAAATGAAAATTTTGATTTTTCCTCAAAAAATTAAATAATTTCAACAGTGATAATTAAATATTGATTAAGTCTTTATGAACAGTCGAGATTAATTTGACAGGGATCAAACCAACTAGCCGTTGGAGATTTTACCTATAAATTAGAGGTCGATGGCAGTCTATTTTTCATCTGATCTTTGAATCGTGTACTAAGCTCTCAAGTTCGCTTATATATATTTTTTTAAATAAATGCAAAAGTCTTGGGGGTTTCAACGTGCGGTGGTGTTCCTCTTCATGAATTTATGGTAACATTGTTTTAATTTTTGCTTAATATTATGTGAAAACTATCAATCAGTAGCTCTCTTAGAATAATCTAAACACAGGTATTTTATTCAGTTTGTTGGATCTAAGGTAACATTTTTAATTTTGATCGACGTAATAGCTATATTTATTTCTTCATAATTTCATTATTATTCTATTTCTCTACTTGGTTTGATGGTTGATCTAATGTTTGCAAGAGATCTATCAAGTTTTCATTTAGCGTTTGGGGATAGTCATCGGTTGGACTAGCCAACTCTCAACGTATATTTTCTAAAGAGCCTACTTCATATAAGTTCCAGGATTTATCTAACGATAAATTATTTTTCTACAATGTGTTTTTAGACTAGTACCTCTCTAAGTTTTTAAAATCTTTTAAATATTTTGTGAAAATTTTTGATAAATCTGGTTAGTAAAAGCCTTAGATTATCAAATTTGGGAACGGAGTTGGACTCATGCTCTTCAGATTTGATAGATTTGCAACTTTCGTGAATAGATTTGTAAAAAAATTAGATCTGGAAATTTTCTAAATTGGGTTTTGGGGTTTTTATTCATTTTGTTTTATATTTGGGTTCTGGGTATTTTTGTTTTCGTTTTGCAGGTGGAGATCTGAAAAAGAAGTTTATCTAGACTCTGGAGAACAAAATCTGACTTCAATACCATTTTGCAGAGACATTATTCAAAATTATTTTTAGTGTGAGGATTTCAAATTCAAATTTGAAGTTTTTTCTTAGAGAAAACTTTCAAGCAGAAATATGTTGGCTTAAAATTTAAAATTTTAAGCAATTTTTTTTTTTTTTGTTATATAAAATTTTGAGATTCTTGGGCTACCATTTTCTACTACGTTTTTCACCTCTTTTTGAAAAAATTTGATTTTCTTTCATCTTCCCGCTGTTGTGTTTTTCTCCTTATTTATTCATTTTCCCTCATTTTTTTTGTTGTCTTTTCCCTGCGTTTTTTCATTTCTTTCCCTCTCTGTGATTTTCTTTTCCTCATATCACAGCTCCCTCTTAATATTTCCCGTGGCCCTCTCTTCATTTGGCTCCCTCTTTCTTGTGACCATAGCTCTCTGCCTCCATTTGTTGCCTCCTTGCGTGATCCTTTACTTCACGTCCCTTTCCCCTCGCGTCTTTCCTTTGCTACTATTTACGTCCATGATTTCCTCGCTGCCCGAAGTTTTCTTTCCTTCGCTACTAGGCCGCGTCTTTGCATATCTCCCTCAGTCAGCGCAGCTTCCTTCTCACTACTAGCTCAACCAACTAGCTCTCCCTCATCTCCCTTATTCCCTCGAACCTATTGCAACTCCTCCCCTTGTCGTGAACTCCTTCTCGTGTCCCTGCATCTCTCTTTCATCACCTTCAACCTGCAATCATTTCTACCTTGTCGATATTCCTCTCCTCTGTGGTCATTCGAAAGCCCTTGATGCCATTCACGATTTCCTTCTTTTCATTTTTCTCTTTATCATTTGTTTTAATTCGTTAGGGTTAGGTCTTTCACTCAAACAAAAAAATTGAATTTTTTTTTTATGATTTGCTTTTCATTTTTTTTTTGTTCTTTTTTTATTTTTGTTCAAATCAAAACATTTTTTTTTTAAATTTTTTTTTTTTTCTAGGTGTGTGTTTTTTTTTTTGAACGTTTGATTTCTTATTTATTTATTTATTTATTATGACTTGATTATTTTTGGCGTGACTTAATTTTTTATTTTTTATTTATTTAATTTTTTTTTTTTTTAATTTCGAATTAAAATTTTTGTGGCCTTCGGCCCATTAAAAATTAAATTAATTATTTTGCCACATTAATTTTTTTTCTTTTTTTTGGTGTAAGCCCTTGGTAATTATTCTCTTTTCTATTAATTTTCCATAAACAAGTAGTAATATATGTCTTTCAAAATATATCTGGTGGCCTCAACTTGCTCACAAGAAATCAACTATGTTGGCCACTAGTCGGCATCAAAGGCTATTCAAAATTTAAACAATTTAATTCTTATCATCTAAGCTACATTTGCTGCTATGTCTATGTTAAAATTGACAACTAGGGCCAAACTCCATGTGGGTCATCTTATTTATGAAAACTAATATTTTTTTTTGAATCCCTCTCATCGAGAGATGTAGGATTGATCTAAAGATTATCCGATCTCGACAAGTATTCATGGAGTGATGAATTTATTTGTGTTATAAGTCAATTCGTCAAGGTCAGCCAACAACCAAATAAACCACATGTGCTCAATGTTTTAGTATAAAAGGAGGTGACTTGAGAGTCATTTCACACTCATCTCTCTCTTGATTTCTCTCCACTCGCTTTGGGTCTTAGTGTAAGAGACATCTAGGAGGAGGATGTCCTGGCCACAATCTGCCCTAACCAAGAGGACACAGTCAAGTGAGAAGCCCTAACGCTACAAGGAGGACAACCCTAACCTATACGTTGGTATCTACGCAATATAGAAGGTAGCCAAGTTTGTGGAGATATTCTCATTGTTTTGGGGGCGGATTTTAGAGAAGAAGAGCCACAACTCTTAGCCACATTGCAGGAGGCAAGAATGATGGCTTGAGGGTTGTTTTGTGACACGTTGGAGCAGTCTTACTTTGCAAATCAGGCTACAGACTATAGGTGAGTTTAATTATTGTTTTGTGTATGGCTTTAGGGTGTGTATCTCTATTTATAGGGCCGCAATGAGGGACTGCTACAGTAGCAGTTGGGAGGTGAAGTCTAAATGGTCGAGAGGCCTAGAAAGGCCCTCCTAACCAAGTCACAGTCATCTCTAAGGACAACGAGGCAAAACTGGGGTATTCTCCCTATATGTCAGGGTTGTTTACAGTGTTGGAGTGGGAAGATTGCTTCAGGTCTGAGTTGATTGTTGTAGGGAGCTTTGTGGAGGTGCCTAAGTCCTACAACATCACCTTGGATACTTTGGATCCTTCAGCTAAAGTAAGAGGTATGTTTGGAGAAGATTAGGGAATTGATGTAAGTTTGTTGGTGTTCCCTACCCAGACTGGTACATGCACAGAACCCTAGGCAGAGATCAGCAGTAGCATGTAGCAGAAGGTATGGCAAGGCTATTGGGATATCAGAAAGGTATGGCAAGGCTATTGAGGTATGGCAATGGCATAGTGCAATAATGGCACAATTGGGATAGCATGACTGTTAGGGACAACAGCTACAACAATACAACTAGGCAACAGTGGCAAGCATGGAGTTGCAAGGAGCAACTACATAGTAAATGGGACAACAAAGGCACAATAAGACAACAACTATGACATGGCAGCAAAGGCACAATAGGGCAACAGCTATGACATGGCAGCGTAAGCACAATTGGGACAACAACTATGACATGGCAACAAAGGCTACAATGGGACATCAGCAAACACATGGTGTTGCAAACTCATTGGACAGTAGCAAGGTGAAACTGTGGCACATGTGACAACTATGGTAGCATGGTGCAACTATGACACATGGTACAGTTGTGGTAGCATGGTGCAACAATAGCACATGGGACAATAGTGGCAACATAAGGTGCAACAGTATGATGAGTGTAGCATGATCATGAGGTCCAACATTGTGATGATCGGTGCAGCACAGTGAGGTGTAACACGATGACGAGATGCAACACAATGATAGGTGAAGGAGTCACCTTGGAGAATCAGTTGAAGTAGCATGTCTTCAACTAATTTCATGTATCATCTTCTTAGAGATGATCTATTCTCTTATCTAGATAAGTCAAAGTGTTGACTTCTGTTGTAAATGAACTATCTCTTTCTCTCTCTTTGTTGAGCTATTGAAGAACATATAAAAAGAATTGATCAAGGGTTTCCCCACATGGGGTTTTTCCCTGGCTAGCGCCACATCTTGTGTCCTCTTGTCTTGGCTTGTCTTCTACGATTTATGTTTATGTTCTATCCGTAGTTTACTTTAATGCTGATGTGGTTGCTAATCTGGAAAAAATATTGAACTAACTATGAATTTTGAAATAAATTGCTCTAAGCATAGAACATACCTAAACTTAACATGGTATCAGAGCTAAGGTGAAGACAGAGCCCAAGCAAGAGTGAAAGAGAAATCACCGAAGACAGTTGGGAAAGGACAAAAGGCTCAATGGGTTTCTTAACCCTCTTCAAAATCACCAAGGGTGAAGTCGAAGGATAGAACAGAATGGTACATCGGAAGCTTTTGATGGCCTACTTTAAGATCACTTCAATGGGAAGTCTGGATCTAAAGGTGGAAGGAAAGGAAAATGCCTTGGTTGTAATAATTATGGCCATTATGTGAAGGAGTGTCCGAATGGTAGGGACACATCACTTGATGATAACAATCATTCCAGGGACATTTTCAATGATCAAAGTAATGACAGGTAATGCAAGACATCAATGAAACGACCGACTCTTCAAAGAAAGCAAGGAACCCCAGGTATGAAGAATCAAATGTTGTTTCTGATAAGATAAAGAAGCATTATCTTATATTGGCCCTCTCCCCCAAATTCTTTGCGAATCTGGCTTATTGATTGTAGTGCTTCAAGGCACTTCAACAGATAGAAGGGCGCTCTCTCTAATTTGGTAGAAATGGAAACAATCATGGGATTATACTTGGAGTCGATGCCACCTGTCCCGAAAAGGGTGTAGGGAATGTTACGCCTCAAGTGAATCAGGGCAACTCGATTCATTTACATAATCTCTTTTATGTACCTGATCGCAAGGAGAACCTGGTGTCCATTTCGGCAATGAAAGTCAAAGGTTTCAAGGTGGCATTCATCGATGGAAAGGTACGTGTTTGAAAATGGAATTTTCAAAGATGCTTTGGAGTTCAAGGTTGGCAATTTGTATCAAGTTGCAAGATGGTCCATTGGGGACCATGTCAGTCGACACATCTCTTCTATAGCACCGAAGGTCTACTTATTATAGGACCCTACCCAATGTGAGTCAGATGGTCACTGGGATGTGTGAATTCAAAAAGAGCATGAAGGTACATGTCTGAGATGTACCGAAGGAAAACCTTACAAGGGGACCATTTCCCTCATGTAGCATGTCCACAAGTTTGGAACAACCCGAGGGGTTTGAGATTCATGGTCGAGAATCTCATGTATGCAGATGGAAGAAAGCCCTCTATGGCTTGAAGCAAAACACCCTGGGCGTAGTATGAGAGGATTGACAAGTGTCTAATGAAGCTAAGATTCACTAGGAGTGAAGCCGATCCAAACCATTTCTTGAAGGTTGTGGATGATAGACCTCTCATTGTAGCACCTTATGAGGGTGACCTCTTTCTGACAGATGAAAACCCTCTCATTTGAAAAAGTAAGAGGGAGTTGGATTTCAGATTTGGAATGGTGAACTGCAAGCTTTTGACTACCTCGATGGAGCTTAACTTTCAGAAGTTATGTGGTAGTGATGCCAGACCAAATTTGGGAAATGCCTCTGAGTTTCATAAACTCATTCACATTGATGTTCTTGGTGAACTTCTGTTTAGATATATGTTTTTCAGTTAGCATGATGAGCTCATATATGGTTGAGCTTCACTGGATTGGTGCCAAGAATCTTCTGAGATATCTTCAGGGCACAATCTCTCATGGATTGAGATACACTGCTAGAAATGTGAAGCTGCATGATTATTCTGATACTAACTGGGCAGGCAATGTAGAGGAACGCAAGAGCACTTCTAAGTGCTGGTTCACTTTGGGTTCTGCTTCGATATCCTGGATGAGAAGGAAGCAGAAGTCAGTTGCTATAAGCACCGTTGAGACCAAATACATAGCTATGAGTATGATCTTGTGTGAAGCTGCCTGGTTGTCGAAGCTCTTCAATGAGTTGTTTGTACACATGATGGATACCATTGTGATCTTCTGTGTCAACCAGGGGGGATTCGATTGATGAGGAATCTTGTATTCTATGATTGCTCTAGCATATAGACATCAGATACTACCTTATTTGGGATATGGTACGTTGATGAGCGAGAAGTCTCCATCTCAATGAGACTGATGTATAGGTCGTAGACATTCTGTCAAAGCCCCAAGGAAAGGTCAAATTTGTGACTTTACCGAACGACATGGAATCGTTGAGAGACCCTCTTATGAGGGTCTTGCATGATGCATGCATTAAGCTCTGGGAGCTCCAGAGGGCTTGGGGTGCTTCTTGGAGTAAAAAGCGACCATAGGGCGACTCACCTTCCCCTAATGATGCGCTGTGTACAGGGTGAATGGTTCAACCTTACCTTATGATACCCCGTGATGACTTATGGACAAGATGAATGGTTCTCCTGTTGTGACATCCTACCCATGCTGCCTAGGACTCACGGGAAGTACCTCTCATCTGGCCAATGAGCAAAGAAATGGGCTTAGGGACCATAGTAGTATTATCGATGGACACGTCATTGTATCTACTATACTCTATATGCTAGGATAACCTCCATTGATCTGGGATCAATGAAACTAATATGAGATCAATATGAGTGGTTTGAAACACTCGTGATATTGATCTGGAATCAATGAAACTGACTTCAAGTTAGTAAGAGAGATATGACTCACTCTCTTGGAATTAATCTGGGATCAGTAAGAGTTGTATGACACTCTCTCTTCACATGGAACTGACTTCGGGTTAGTAGAGAATGGTATGAGACATTCTCGATCAATTTTTCTTCTTCATGGTTCAACAGGGCAGAGTAGAGCAGAGTAATGCAGGGCACTAATAACAGAGATAGTACAGTCTGGTAGATGGATCAGCAAATGCAGTTCTCCCTAATTGAGAGGGAGTGTTAAAATTGGAAACTAGGGCCAAAGTCCATGTGGGTCATCTTATTTATGGCAACTGATATTTTTCTTGGATCCCTCTTATCGAGAGGTGTAGGATTGATCTAAAGATCATCCGATTCCGACAAGTATTCATGTAGTTATGAATTTATTTGTGCTATAAGTCAATTCATCAAGGTCGGCCAGCAACCAAATAAACCCACACGTGCTTAACGTTTTAATATAAAAGGAGATGACTTGAGAGTCATTTCACACTCATCTCTCTCTTGATTTCTCTCCACTCGCTTTGGGTCTTAGTGGAAGAGAGATCTAGGAGGAGGATGCCCTAGTTGCAGTCTGCCCTAACCAAGAGGATGCAGTCCAGTGAGAAGCCCTAATGCTACAAGGAGGACAACCCTAACCTATACGCTGGTATCTACGTAGTCTAGAAGGTAGCCAAGTTTGTGGAGATATTCTCACTGTTTTGGGTGCGAATTTTAGAGAAGAAGAGCGCAACTCTTAGCCACATTGCAGGAGGCAAGAAGGATGGCTTGAAGATTGTTTAGTGACACGTTGGAGCAGTCTTACCTTGCAAATCAGGTCGCAGACTATAGGTGAGTTTAATGATTGTTTTGTGCATGGTTTTGGGGTGTATATCTCTGTTTATAGGGCCGCAGTGGGGGACTGCTACAACAACAGTTGGGAGGTGAAGTCTAGATGGTCGAGAGGCCTAGAAAGGCCCTCCTAACCAAGCCGTAGTCATCTCTAAGGACAACGAGGAAAAACAAGGGTATTATCCCTATATGTTAGGGTTGTTTATAGTGTTGGAGTGGGAAAATTGCTTCAGGTCTGAGTTGATTGTTGTAGGGAACTTTGTGGAGGTTCCCAAGTCCTACAACATCACCTTGGATACCTTGGATCCTTCAGCTGAAGTAAGTGGCCTATTTGGAGAAGATTAGGGCACTAGTGTAAGCTTCTTGGTGTGACCTAACCACACTGGTACATGCACAAAACTCTATGCAGAGATCAACAGTAGCATGCAATAGAAGGTATGATAAGATTATTGGGATAGCAGCAAGGTATGGCAAGGCTATTGAGGTATGGCAATGGCATAGTGCAATAATGCCACAATTAGGATAGCATGACTGTTAGGGACAACAACTACAACAATATAATTGTTGGGTCTAAAATGAGGATGCAAATTAGAATTTCATTTACTATCAATCTGGGTAAGTAAATTTCGATGATCATCCAATATATATGGACTTAGAGACAAACTAAACTAAGCTAGGTGAAGAAATGTCAAAGCTCCCTTACAGGAGGTCTTTCATTGGGATCTCCAACACCTGTTTAGTCATTTAACAAAATGAAATGTAAAGACATTGTGACAAGTGTAATAAATATTAAAGCTCCCTTACAGGAGACTGTTCATTAATATTTCTAATCATCTTAATAAAAAAACTATTTTAATTAATGAAATCAAACATTAAATAACAAATTAGATTCATTGAAAGAAACATTAATACTTTCTTACGAAAGGTCATTCGTTAATATTTCAAGCATATGAACCTAATGAAATTTACAAACAAACATTAAATGAAAACTTACCAAAACAAAAGTGTACTTGCTAAACAATGGGGGCCCTTCCAAGGATTCACAAGCACATCAAAAGAGAAGTCAAATATAGAAGATCAAAGAAACTCCATTTTATTTATCAACAATTGCAAATTGCAATTACAAGTTCTACATTGCAAGAGGTTCTAAAATCTCCATTACAATGATTCTAAATTCTAACTTCTCATTACATACTTATAAGATCCTAAGGTTCTAAATTCTAATTTCTCAATTCTAAATTCCAAATTACAAATGAAGGAGATAACACTCCTATTTATACAAAAGTTATGATAACAAACTCATAAATGTGGATCGACTATTCCCTCTTCATATTCACATATCTCTCAACCAATGGTGACACATAACCCTATCCTCCATGATCTTCTCCACGAGGTCCGTGATCTTATCCACGAGGTCCATGATCTCCTCAAATTCAAATTTGAAAGTAAAGTGCCACATAAGGGTGCCTTAGAAGCTTCTTTTGTACTTTCACATATCAACAAACTCATTCTAATTGTTAGATATAAGTATATGGATATTATTTTCTAAAGTTTAACCACAAATTTTCTTAAAAATACTAAGAATTAATAATATTCTGGAAAACACAATGATAACCCATTTAATAATGAAAGTGAAGCGGATGTGATGACATGGTGGTGGAATACAGGTGAGAAAATGTGTGAATAGAGTGAAAGTGGATGTATTTTAAGGATAATTCTTATGCCCAACATACCCCCAAACTGAAGGTATTGCATGTCTTCATGCAATCTATTACATTACTTTTGATACTTGAACTTTGGCTTAAGCTTTGCATGATATCATTTACTTAACTTTTGCAAAGTGTGTTTGTTGAATTGCAACTTGGTTGATTCTTGTGTTTCAACCTTATTTTGTTTGTTGCATTCAAATTCAATGTATGATCTTTGCATAATGATAATGTGATTTTTATTGCAAAGTATTTTTGTTGGAATTCATCATGGTTGGCTCTTGTGTAACAACCATGATTTTGTTGCATTCAACTAGCTTTTAAGTACTTTTTACAAAGCCTTTTATATGCTCATATAATAGTGAATATATTTTGAAGGTATGTGGGTTTTAGAATGTCATATATGAATATAGAAAAATATGAATGTGACAAAGTAAGAATGTAAATGTATCCGCTCCCCAGCACCCTCCCTTGCCCCCTAAACTGATGGTTATGACAATTTTATGAAACGAGGAAAGAAAGTTTTTATTTTCCAAAAATTATCATTCTAACTTTCAAGGAATTAAATGGTTAGAAGTTAAAAAATATCATACATCATTTTATCCTTTCAAAAATGGATGAAAGTTGTGCATGTGTGGCTGCAAAATTATGATCATAATCTTCTTTACTTGGTTGTGAAAATTGTGGATGAAGTTGAAAAAGTGAACCTTTTATTGTTGTTGTATCTGTTGTTAAATCTACTGTTAGATCTTCTATTGAATGTTCGGAATCTGCTGTTAAATGCGGCTGAAAATGTATAAGGCTTGGAAGGTATACAAAATTTAGAATTTACACTACCCCACCAACCTTATTTATTGACTTGTCCTCATGTCATTTACATCAAAAATTGAAAAGTTATGAAAGTAAATCTGATTCCTCTGCTACAAAATGATGGATCTTGAAGTCTTCAACACTCGTTGGCAGAATTCTTGTCATGTGAATAAATGCTTCGGTGTTGAACATAAGAAGAAATTGTTAACTTAGTGGCCATTAATGGATGCCTCTAATCAACAAGAGAGCTCCCATCTTTGGTGTGGATGAGAATCAAGATGCCCCTAAAACATCTTTCTAAGTATAAATGAATTTGTTGTTGTCGAATACTTAGAAGATCCGATGAACAAGGGACATTGATGTATTCCCTTTGTTTATCGGCATGATAACGTGCCCTTAAGGCATGCAAGCTTCAAGGTGTTTTTAGAAAAATATTTAGACTCAAAGACTATGGACTCAAATGGTGTATGGAAGAAAGGTTTTATTTGCAAGGGTAGGAAAAATGAAAGTGACAATGAATCTGTAAAGTGGAACAAAAAGCTTGTATATGAGCTTCGTTGCTTTTATTGGTGGGTTAGGATTGAAGAAAATGTAATGAAGTGTATGTGGGTAATGAAAAATGGATAATGACTCTTGCTGGGAAAAAGTGAATTATGGCATGCAAAATCTCAAAAATAGCAAATCTGCTCATTAATTCTGCTAAAGTAGCTGAGTTTGACCAGCATTGACCAGCCACTTGTAGACTTCGAATTCAAGAGTGGATAGGTATTTCACCATCCTTGGAAATTTAGGAATAACCCCCAAATCTTCGAAATTGCTAATCTGTCACGCAACATGTCAAACCATTAAGCTATTACAGGAAGTTGCAAGAACTTGTAATTTTCTGGAAATTTCGTTTATGATCATGGACTTGTTCTTTAAAATTTATCATGAAATTAGTCTTTTGAAGACCAATCGCCGGTACAATGTAATATTCTTAATGATCAGTTGATCACCCAAAACCTGCAAAAAAAAAACTTGGCATAAAGAACATAAGAGTGTTCAAGAAGAAATGGCCATTCCCTTGCTGATTCTTATGCAAAAATCGTATGCCAAAATGAAACAGATTAAGGAAAATCAAAAGCTAATTTTTGTCCAATTCATGTTGTTGATAACAGTCCATATTTAATAAATATCCATGAAAAAAACTTAACTATTGTTTTTATTTATATACATATTTTTTAATTGTTTTGGTGTTTTTTTAATATATATATATATATATATATATATATTATTGTTTTTTTTTTAACTAAAATTTTAAAAATAAAATTTATTTTGTATATATATATATATATATTCGTTTTTCTTTTTCCCACTAATCAAGTAATACAGAATTAACATGTTCCATTTTTTTTTTCACTGTACAAGACGTGGAACAAATTCACAATCATTTCCTTTTGTTGAAGTATCTTATATATTTGAATTCATTGCTGTCATGATATGACAAAACCCTTGGTTCATTAGTGATTCACTTACCATGCCATTTTGAGGAGTAGGAAGTATTATACTGAACGGGCCAATAAGTCAATCAAATAGTCTCACAAATTCACCCTCCACTTGAAGGAATGCCCACAATTGCCTATGAACTCTACACTTATTTTCCTTGTCGAAAAGTAGCAATGACCATCTCGGAACCATGCAGAGCTTTGTTTAATCCTATGCAAATTCATGAGAACACGGATAAACTTGTCAAATGGTGATTGTCCTGCAACAAATCTAGGGTTATTGCTGGAAAAAACAACACAAAATGTTAACAACGCAGTTCCCGCGCAAATCACTTACCTTGGCTGATTTTCTGGAACAATCCTCTGGGCAGATCACTTACCTCGCATTCTTTTCTGGAGATAGCCCTTGCTATGTCAACCTCCTAGCATTGTTCATTGCATTTTTGACTCTCTGCACAGTTTCCTTCCTCACATTACAGTTTGTCATTTTAAATGAAATCGTGGAATGAATCAATGAACGAGGGATGGAATGAAAATTCTTTCACATAATAGCGAAACACACGTCTGAATCATGAAATGCATGAGACTTCTTCTGTTATCATTCACAGAGCATGCCATCATGAGGGCATAAGAGAGCAGCATTTATCGCACATGCATCAACGATGGAGTTGAACGGGAGTACGGATTCTAATCCAACTCAGAGTTGGGAGAGACCAGAATTCCTCTCCATACCAGTCGAGATTGAATCTAGCTCCCCATTCCAACTCCTGAGATTGGGGCCTAACCGGTCAGGGAATACACTGATATCTGCATGCAATCATTGAGAATCAATGAATCACTCAAATCAAGCCACAAAATTTGTATGCAAAATCGCTCAAATCGGTTCGTTCCAGATTACTATTTTGGCACGTTAGGGTTGACCAATGACTCTTATGAAGGATTTAGCCTTTTCTTTCTGTATGATACAAGTTTTTTGCAGTAGGAATCTTCCAAGTTGCTGAGTTCATGATACCTTGAATGTGCAATTCCCTCCACTGTGCATTTATGACGCATGTACACCAGTTTGATTGAGATAATTTGGGAGTATGTATCCATTTGACTCCACACATGTACGCAACTCTACAGTTCAACTCCTACGTATTACAGTTGGTAGCTTGTACATAGAGATACACACAACAGTTTGGGACAATTCCCTTGTTCACACGGAACAATATTTAAGAGGTGTCATTGCATGGGATTGTAATTGAGATTCATTGAGAATTTGCTCCCCCCATCCACCTACCATCAGTGACACATGGAAACCTACCAAATTTGCATATGAGGAAACAAGGATATGTTGTCCATTTTTATGCCACTTACAGCAGGTTCAGTTACACATGGAGCAACTCTCATACACTTGGAATTCGATTTTTTGCTTTGGGATTTCCTCCTTTTCCATTTGTCATTGGGTTCCTCATTGAAATATTCTCCATTTTTTCTATTTAAATGAGCCGTGGACTCCTCATTAGATAATCCTTAGACGAGCTATTGGTGTAGCGAAGCTCTGGCAAAATTTGTGTGTTTCCAACGAAATATAAATGCAACAAAACATAAATGCATCGAAGCATTAGTTCAACACACTCATTCATTCCATAAATTACAAGCCAACCTCTCTAAGTTCCATAAATTTCAAACCATCCCCACTGAAAGAACAGGTAAATAATATGCGACATTGTTTTAGCTTTAACTTGAAATTGCGAGACAAAGGATAGAGTAATCGTGTAAAACCTCCCTTGTCATGAAATAATTGATTTCAAAAAGATTAAGAGCAAATATTTGTTTGCAATTAGATCAGGCCAAATGGATTTTTATTGCAGATTTCTTCCTTAAAGGCTGACATTGAATTGTTTATATATAGATTTGGCTTGTTTAAAGAAATGATCCTAGCTCGTCAACGCAGAATATAATGAATATTTTTTACATCATGGACCTACAAATTGTGTTCTGCAGAGATTTTTGACATATTAATCAAATCACTAAACTACAAATTTAATTTTTAAATTTGGAATCGAAAATAAATGAATTTAAAAAAAATAATTTTGATTTCTTATAATGTTGTAGTTTTAATGATTTGTGCAAATTCCAAGCAAGAGAATTTTATTGATTTGTGCAAAATAAATCAGTATATTTTCTGATCTTTCCTGATCGCTCGAAGTGCAGGAAGAGAGCATAACAACCTATTGATTTGTTTTATTATTATTTTTGTAGGTTGGCATGGATGAAATGACTCTTACCTAAATTTATTCATGAGAAATGTTGATGATTTTGTTTTTGAAAATAAGACTAAAAAAAACTCTACAAGATCTTGTTTTATTCTTGTAATCTATTCTCTTTAACTTGCTTGAAAGATTTTTTATTTTTCAAAGTAAAAGAATGCTTCCAGTGAAGCCATCTACAGACCAAGAATTCGAAAATGCTCACATCAAGATTTAAAATTTTTACCTTATGATTTGCAAACATGTGAGTAATCTATCTTATTCTTGGAGTTGGCGCAAGGTTTTTTTGAAACTAATCTTTGATATTGTCCTTACTGTCCAAGAAGTACCTGTTCAACATCTTCAATTTTCTCATCTGTAGATGGATTAGTAAGAAATGGGGGGTTTAAAAACGCTGAATTTGAAACTAAGTATGAAAGTAAAAATAAAAAATGCTCAAATTTGAACTCCCTTATGAAGATCCTACTGTCACGACGTTTCACAAGTTAGTCCATAAAAAAAAATTTCAATAAAAATAACTTCCTAAATCTATCTCTAAATGATCCTCCCCGGCAACGGTGCCAAAATGTTGGGTCTAAAATGCGAATGCAAATTATAGTTTCATTTACTATCAATCCGGGTAAGTAAACTTCGAGGATCATCCAATATATATGGACTTAGAGACAAACTAAACTAAGCTAGGTGAAGAAATGCCAAAGCTCCCTTACAGGAGTTTTTTCATTGGGATCTCCAACACCTATTTAGTCATTTAACAAAATGAAATCTAAAGACATTGTGACAAGTGTAATAAATATTAAAGCTCCCTTACAGGAGACTGTTCATTAATATTTCTAATCATCTTAATAAAAAACTATTTTAACTAATGAAATCACGCATTAAATAACAAATCAGATTCATTGAAAGAAACATTAATACTTTTTTACGAAAAGTCATTCGTTAATATTTCAAACATATGAACCTAATGAAATTTACAAACAAACATTAAATGAAAACTTAACAAAACAAAAGTGTACTTGCTAAACAATGGGGGCCCTTCCAAGGATTCACAAGCACATCAAAAGAGAAGTCAAATGTAGAAGATCAAAGAAACTCCATTTTATTTATCAACAATTGCAAATTGCAATTACAAGTTCTACATTCCAAGATGTTTTAAAATCTCCATTACAATGATTATAAATTTATAACTTCTCATTACAAACTTATAAGATCCTAAGGTTCTAAATTCTAACTTTTCAATTCTAAATTTTAAATTCCAAATTACAAATGAAAGAGATAACACTCCTATTTATACAAAAGTTATGATAACAAACTCATAAATGTGGATCCACTATTCCCTCTTCATATTCACATATCTCTTCACCAATGGTGACACATAACCCTATCCTCTATGATCTTCTCCATGAGGTCCATGATCTCCTCAAATTCGAATTTGAACATAGAGTTCCACATAAGGATGTCGTAGAAGCTTCCTTTGTACCTACACATGTTAACAAACTCATTCTAATTGTTAGGTATAAGTATATGGATATTATTTTCTAAAGTTTAACCACAAATTCCCTTAAAAATACTAAGTTTTAATAATATTTTTGAAAACACAATGGTAACCCGTTTAATGATAAAAGTGAAGTGGATGTGATGACATGGTGGTGGAATAAAGGTGAGAAAATGTGTGAATGGAGTGAAAGTGGATGTATTTTAAGGATAATTCTTATGCCCAACAACAACTAGGCAACAATGGAAAGCATGGAGTTGCAAGGGACAACTACATAGTAAATGGGACATCAAAGGCACAATACGACAACAAATATGACATGGCATCAAAGGCACAATATGGTAGTAGCTATGACATGGCAGCACAAGCACTATTGGGACAACAACTATGACATGGCAGCAAAGGCTACAATGGGACAACAACAAAAGCATGGTGTTGCAAACTCATTGGACAGTAGCAAGGTGCAATTATGGCACATGGGACAACTGTGGTAGCATGGTGCAGCTATGGTACATGGGACAGTTGTGGTAGCATGGTAGAACAATGGCACATGGGAAAATAGTGGTAGCATAAGGTGCAATGGTATGATGAGTGCAGCATGATCATGAGGCTCAACATTGTGATGATGGATGTAGCATGGTGCAACACGGTGAGGTGCATCATGATGACGAGATGCAGCACAATGATAGGTGAAGGAGTCACCTTGGAGAATCAGTTGAAGTAGCATATCTTCAACTGATCTCATGTATCATCTTCTTAGAGATGATCTATTCCCTTATCTAGATAAGTCAAAGTGTTGACTTCTGTTGTAAATGTACTATCTCTCTCTCTCTCTCTCTCTCTGTTGAACTATTGAAGAACATATAAGAAGAATTGATCAAGGGTTTCCCCACATTGGGGTTTGTCCCTGTCTAACACCACATATTGTGTCCTCTTGTCTTGGCTTGTCTTCTGCGATTTATGTTTATGTTCTATCTGCATTTTAATTTAATGATGATGTGATTCCTAATCTGGAAAAGATATTGAGCTAACTATGAAAATTGAAATAGATTTCTCTAAGCATAAAACGTGCCTAAAATTAACAGTCTATTATATGATTAATTCTTGAAAATTAAATGTTGATCGATATCATAACAAAATTTAATTAATAGTATCATTGTTTCATTCATCTGAAGAATCTATTGGAGTTGGATCTTTCGCACTTGATCCGGGAACTTCACTCTACAGTAGTGTATGAATCTATTTTTCCATTCTCTTTAAGTTCAAGTTACGGTGGTATTGTTGCATCTGTACTGATTGGCTCTCCTTCTGGATGTCTTTTAAGCTGAGCTCTTCCTGTATGTCCTCTTCTGGTTCCTCTATGTCTTTGTACATTGTCATTGCCTTTGCAGAAGATTTTTCATGACCCAATATACCTGAATGGTCTGTCGAAATAATGTTTGGTGCTCGTAGGTGTGTCCCAGATCTTGAATTATTTGTTCCCTGTTACACAGTAAAATGTCACTGCCATCATGTCAGTCTCCCTACTGTGCCATGGAACCACATTCACCTCACTTATACCCTCTGAAATGGCTAAAAACCCTCTTTGCCTAAGTTAATTGAATCATCGGGTCTGTTCATTAAATAACCGCGCTGACTGGCGGAGGATAATGTAACTGCTGCGCTGCCAGCGCGAAAGCACACGTGTTTTCCGTGCTGGTCCAATTTCACGGACAGCGCGCCCTCCGCTTGCATCATTGAGCGCTGACCAGACCTCTTCTATAATTGATTTGCGATGCCAGCGCACCAGCCTAGTTTTTCACCCGCGCTGATCCTGTTTAGGCGAGTTTGTTCTAACAGCCAACCTTCCAGATGACTCCAGACTTGGCTGTTAGCATTTTTGAGGTCGCCATCCTTTCTCTGGCATGTCTGTTCGACTGATCACCCACTTATCTTGGGGGAAAGCTCATCCTTTACCTATTCATGGAGACTCCTTCTCCTTTTTAAGCCTCCTCCATTGCCCATGAGTAGCTAGTTTGGAACATATAGACTTTGATAGAGGAATTCTTAATGCATTAGTGCTGCTCTTTGTAGGCATTTGATGTGTTGTGTGAGGATTGCTTTTGAGCTTGAGGAAGGTTATGAGCTTGTTGCCTTGTATGTGAGAGAGAGACCTCTTGGACTTGGGAGATCCACTTCAAAGGTGAATGCTTGGAAGACATGCTGGCTGGACCCTCTAGAGAAGGACTCAGCGTCAGGACTTCGGTTGTACCTTACTCTATTTTCTGATTAATAAAGATAGATGACTAATCTTATGGTTCCATTTCCATTTGTCCTATGAATGATTAATGTAAATTGTATCCTTCCTGACTGATACATAGTTGTTTTTAGTAGATTTTACGCTTGTGTTTGTTCTCTCTTTGCTTGTGCAGGTGTCTGTCCGCGAGGATAGTGGAGGACTGTGATCGGCTAGAGCAAAGGAGCGAGAGGATCATCTCTTCGACAAATGTAGCATTGGAATCCAAGTAGGTTTCTTTTACCCACTTGTTAATTGCAACTAGGAACCTGCAGTGTAGCATTGTTTGATTTTTGCTAGACCCCCTTTGGGCTAGTAGGGATCGCCTCTATCCGTAGAGGGGATTTACCTCTCCAACAGCTGCACAGTGTATTACAAAAATTTCCTAGCGTTTTGCAAAATTGTCATTCTTGCTGTTATTCCCCTACATCATTTTCTTTCCCCTTCACTACATTTACCTCATTTCATTTTCCCTTCCCTCTCACATTGACACTCATTCTACCCCCTTATCCCCAAAACCCTAAAACCCTAACAAATTTCCACTATTTCCCAAACCCTAATTTACATCCTCAAACCCTATTATACCCTAAAACCCTACAGCCAGCATCAAATCCTCCATTTACCAGTCCCACTCATTAGTCATATTCATCAAACAACAGTCACCTATTTTGTTATAAAATCTCTTCATACTCATCATTGAAACATCCAAACAGTAGCAATTATGGAAACAAATTCAGCTTATGAAAGGGATGAGGAAATAGTGAGTGATTCCTCCAAGAAATTCATGCACTGAGAAGACCCCATAAGTGAGGAAAACACATCCGGGAGGAGCCCACTACACTCATAGAGCTATTGGCTTATCCTCTTGTTGTAGCATGTTTCAAACATCAGTCTTGCTACCAGTTTTGTGAGATGGTGGAAAGAGTGAAATAACACCATGAGCTTGCTAGACTTATTGTTCTCCATATTCACAATGGCCAGGTCAATTTAGCAGGTGTTACCTTCACTTTGGAACCTAAAACTATAGCTGAAGCAATAGGTATTCCGAATGTGGGCGAACAATGGAACAAAGGACAGCTTGTGGGCAAAGAACATTATGAGCCTTATATCAAGGCTAGCTATTAGAAGCAGATCAGTAAGGTTTTCCCTTTCAAATACCTACAGGACACATATGCTCCACTCATGAAGCTAATTATCAAATACTTCAACTGTGAAGGGAGATTTTCTCACTTGTACACCTACCATATTAGATTATTGATGCATTTCACTAGGGTGAGGACTATGAACCTCCCCTATTTCATATGCAGAAATATTGATAAAATGACCACATTAGTGAAAAGAAAACATCCTCATCAACAATGCAATAGCATTTATCACTTTGCATTGATCAAGATTGTGGTTTTGAATCAGCTGAGTTTGCTAAATGTTCCATGGGATGATTTCATTTCACATGAGGTTTTCAAAAGCCCTCAAGTGACCCCATCAGTTTTTTGAGAGGAAGGAGGGCCTTCAAATCAACCAAAGGTGCATGAGACTCAAACCACCAGTGTGCCAGTATTCATGACTTATCAAAAGGGGACAAGGAGGCTATTTGTAGTTGCAAAATGAGTACTATCTCCACCTGGGGTGGAAGGGGTCTCGTTTCCTTCATCAAATCATAGGCAAATGCTATCTTCACCCGGGGTGAAACAGGCTTTGCCTTCTTCTTCAGAAAAGTAGGTACAAGAAAAAGGGAAACAACCAGTGTGTGAGGAAGGGCCTTTTGAAGATCAGGAGAGAGATTTCATTTTGATTCAAGATGATGATGTGGATTTGGGCCCCCAAAGCTCAAGACTAAAAGAGATCATCAAAGAGAAAGAATTTGACGTTCATGCCTTAGTTCCTAACCTTGAAAGGGCTAAGTGGATCATCAATTACCTTGATAAAAGGAACAAGCAGTTGGAGGATCAGTAAATAATCATGGAGCTGCAAACTATAAGGGAAAACCGGCAAGCAGCAAAGAGGAGGAAAGTCAAATTGACACCGCTTGAGCAAGAGATTGATGCTAGCTGGGAATCTTGGCTAGAGAGGACAAATATGCACTTGGAGAAGTTACTTGAGAAAGAAAATAAGGAGAAAAAGATGTTGAGGCACATGGCTTTTCATTATTTGGCAAAAAACAAGATTTGCAAAGCGAGAATAAGGAGCTTAAAAGCCAAGTTGAGGAAAACTTTGAGGAGGAAGAAAGACCAAGATAGACTTAAAATCATGGCTGAAGCTAAATCCTTGGCCCAAAATAGTACTTAATGCAGGCCACTCAGTTTAAATTTCAAGAAATTTGGCACACTTTTTGACAATTTTGAAATTTTGAAGGAAAAAACAGGTTTTTCTACCTGGTGCATAGCGCCACCTGGCGTTTGCTTTTGCTAGGGACCTCCTTTAGAGGAAAACTCTACATTTTTGGATTCCTTGTGAAAAATTATGAATATCCAAAAATTACTAGAAAGTTTTGGCCCTCCAAAAGGGTCAAAAACACCTCAAAAATTCCCTCTCTGCCCCTTTTTGGCCACACAGGAAGCAATGTTGGGAGAACTCACTTTTGGAGGGGTAAATGGACGCCAAATTAAAAAATTACACTTGTTATGGAAAGCAGACAGACATACCTTTCCAACAAGCCCACGTGGAGAAAATTTGGTGCACGATAAGGCTTATAAAATGAGCTGCAAAAAACCACTATGGAAAGGGAAAGTGGCACGACGCACAGGATGGAAAATTGTTATTTTTGCCAAAAAAACTCTGTTTTTCGCCTAGTTTTTTCCCAGTTTGACTTTCTCTCTCTCATGGTAAAAATCATGATGTAGATTGATGTAACTTGATGGAATTTTATGTAAAAATGTTAAAAACTCACTCATGGAGGTAGATACATCATGTATAGGTGGTTTTGAAACTGAATGAATCGATTTCCTAGGTTTTAGAGGCAAGTTGTTCCATTGCCTATTTTTCAGTTCTTAGTTTAGATCTTGTTGAGATAGATCCTAGACTCATGAATTCGACCCCTAAAGGCTAGCATGGGTTGTTTTTTTCCTATATCTAGTACTTTTTCAGTCATTTTTCAAGGTTGGACTCTGAAAGCTTTGAGCATCATTGTACATTCATCTCTGCAGTTTGGCAAGGAAATAGACTAGGGTTTGCAACATTTTGTGGGATTCTTGTGGCAAGGTGATTTAGCATTGTTTCTCCTTCTGTAATTCAAGTTATCATGTGTTTATTTGTGCCATTATCTCTTTCTTTTTCAGCTTAACTAAATGAATCAAGTATAAAGGTGGAAATCATTGATTTGCAATGCTCTACCTTAGGGTTTGTTTAGCTTTTCATGTTTTCTACTATTTGAAGAGGACTCATGACACTTTCATGCCCTGTCCAACTCCTCACCAGTCTTTAGACTCTCCATTTCACTTATTTCAAAGTACTAAAAGCACTTTCCTACCTCGCCCCACAGAAATCTTTGCAAGACTGAGTTCATTCCCCGGACCCAAAAATGCCTTTCACTTTTGATCCAGCAAACCTACATAAAACTCAATAAAACTCCTCTGAGAATATACTTAGCCTAAAATTAGTCTTTACATCGGTCATCTCAAGCCTCATTTGCTATATTTTCCTGAGATTGACAAGGAGAGAGCCCTCTCCCGACCTGGTAGGGCTAGCTACCAGGTTAAGCCTGGTTTGATGTTACCCTAGACTTTCCTTTCTTAGCCTGAGGTAGATTTAGGCCCTAACAGGATCTATTGGGAGATATCCTTTGTCTGCACTGAGAGGATGGTTGCCCCACATTCTCTCTCGCGTCCTGCATCAATATTTCAACTTCCCGTGAGTGTTTCTGCCCCTCTCTAGAAGACTCTCCAGTAGTGGTGATCTCCACAACTAGAATCTCTGCATGCGGTTGCTCTGCATCATCAGGAGGCTCCTCCTCCTTAAGAACTAGTAGTTCCTCATCATCACCATGCAACTTTAGCTCCCTCTCAAGTGACTCTCGCATGGCTCATGCTCATCGAACTTAAAAACCCTACGCATTATTGTCCTCTAACTAGAAGGCAGAAACACCCAATAGTTGTGAGGTGTATTCGTGTACCCCACAAGTATTCCCAACTCAGCTGTTGGGTCTAGCTTCCTCCGAGCTTCTTTGGTCACTTGATACTAAACTAGTGATCCAAATCTATGGAAGTGACTCACATTCGACCGCTTCCCTGAAAAAGCCTCTATAGGTGTCTTCATCCCTAAAATACGATGAGCACTTCTATTATGAAGATACACTGTTGTATTGCATGCCTCGGCCCACAGATGAAGTGCTAGGCTTTGGTCATGCAACATTGCTCAAGCTGCTCCCACAATAAATATGTTCTTCCTTTCGGCCATCCCATTCTGTTGTGGGTTATGAGGTGCGGTGAGTTCCCGTTTAATTCCTTTTGAAGAACAAAAGTCTTTAAACTGCTAGGAAACATACTCTCCACCATTATCACTCTGCAAGGTCTTTATCTTCCTCCCTGATTCTTTCTCTACCAAAGCTTCAAACTCAAAAAACTTCAAGAAGGTCTAATCCTTCTTTTGCATGAAGTAGATCCAACATCTATGAGAAAAATCATCTATAAAAATAACAAAGTACCTTTGCTTCATGGTGGAGGCTATAGAGAAGGGCCTACATATATCTGAATGAACTCAATCCAAAACTGCTCCTGCTCTACCATCCTAATCATGAAAGGAATCCTTCGCATACTTACCTAGAGTACAACCTTTGCATGTGCTTGTCTACTCTAGCTTGCACTTGGGTAATCTGGTAGAAATTTGCTACATGATCTTCACGGCCCCATGATGCAAGTGGTCGAGTCTCCTATGCCATAACTCACCAATATCTTTTCCATGCACCACCTTTGCCTTGGAACTGAGAGCAACACAATCTTCTACGTGTAACTTGTAGAGATTCTTAATTCAAATCCCAATCTGTTTGGTCTATCCAGTGCCGATATGCCTTAGGAAAACTTTTCCCAAACTAAAGACTACACCATAGCCATTATCCTCAAGCATAGCAATAGACACTAGATTATTTTTCAGCCCTAGTACGTACATAACATTAGAAAGAGTGAGGGGAGAACCATGCTCCCTCTGAAACATAACCGCACCTCTACCCGAGATACAATACTTTCCGTCATCACCCATCTCGATCTGTATCTGGAGATCCTTCTCCTCCAAAGTGTTGAAAATAGTCTTGTCACCTAATATGTGGAATGAAGCTCCACTATCCAAGTACCAAACACATCCCATGTTGGATGAAACCATGCATGCAATAAGTGAGAAATCCATCTCAAATTGTGAAGCTAGAGCATCACCATTAAATTCCTTGGAGGAACCATTCTTGGACTTTTTCCTCTTTGGGCAACCAGTAGCATAGTGACCCAACTCATGATAATAAAAGCATCTCACCTTCGACTTGTCAAACTTCCTCCCTCCTTGAGAAGAATTGGATTGGGATGCCTTCCCTTTCCCTTTCTTAGCTTTAGATGTTAAAGCCAAGTTCTCTTCATCATCATATTTTGATGAAGAAGCTCCATCCTTGGTGCTCTGTCTGATCTCCTCTTGCATCAAATATGACTATAGCCGTTCCCAATCTAGGAGTTTTTCCCTTCCATTCACTAATTCCTGGTAGCTATGCTAGGTCTTAGGAAGGCCAAGGAGTGCTAGACTCACCATATCCTCATTAGCTGTAGTGACTCCTATGCTTGCAAGCTCATCTTTGTAGGTGGTGAGCTTGTTCAAGAATGTAGAAATTGAGTCACCCTTCTCACACTTGATCTTTCGAAGCTTGTCCGTCAGTGCCAACTTCCTTTGATCATTGCTATTCTGATATAAATCTTTCAATTTTTTCGACATTGCAAACAGAGACTCCTTCCCGTTGAGGCTTGAGACTATGTGATCTCGAACACCCTCCAAGAGAATTCTCCTAGCCCTAGCCACACACTTACCCCATTCCACCAGCTCAGTCTTGTCAGTAGCCTTAGGGACTTCTTGATCAATGAAATCCTTAAGTCCATTATGTTGGGTTGTGTTATATTCTTTCCACGACCCTATATTAGGTTGGGCAAACCTACCTATGGTTTTCGGTCCATGGTTTTGGACGCGATGGTTTTTGGTCCATGGTATTGGATGCTTCGGCATGTATAAATATGTATTGTAACATTGAAAGGAACATAATGAAAAATCAAGCTGGTAGTCCCGGTTTTTGGATCCAGTGGGAAATCTCTATGTATATGTGTTTTATATGATATGCTCTTGCATTGTTTATTTTTCTGTGATTTAGAATTCGTATGCAGGTAATTTCTGTACAGGGTTAAAACCTACACATTATCTTCCAAAACTTCCTCCACGTGATCCTTCCAAGCTATATAGTTTGAGTTGCCATCAAGGGCATACTCAAGCCTCAAACCATTGAATGCCATCAATGAAATAGATGTGATAAGAACTTTGAGATCTATATCAAGAATAAGAAACTTTGAATTCCTCCTGCTAGTATATTATTCTTGCTTGATCACCTGTGCTATGATACCATGTAGATATTTCACCTGTACAACAAACTGATATATGCAATGTCCTAAAGCATAATACTTAAAGAATAATACTTGTTCTACTTCTACAAAACATTAAGTGGAAGCATAATCAAATTCATGAGCAACATCAAGTAGAAACATGCATAACTGATCAAGAGAAATAATCACACATAACACAAGATATATCTAGGGGAAAGCACCAGCATTAAACCCCAACCATGTGTTATCAATTGAGTGGAAATCCTCTTCATAATACAAAAAGAATTGGCTCTCAATCTATTCAATTCTCAATGAAATATGAAGATATGTCTCATGAACCAACCAATCCCTGTATATAAAGGCTTTACCTATGGTCCAATCCCTATTTCCTTGCGTAGTTTTCTTAGGAAATAATAGCAAAAGCATCTGCAATTAATTCCAAACATACCAAGTTAACCAATGCTCCAACAACGCAATCCTTGAGGACACTAGTTCCTCAACCATGCAAAAACTACTTACTAGAAATAGTAAAGCATCTGATAGTACACTTTCCCACATCTGATCTCAACTGGGTCTCTGACAGAATTGACATGCAACAGTTATCCATGAGTGAATTCTCAGTTATCTAAAATAACAGTTGTCACATGCATGCAATCATTAACAAACTATATTTTATTATTTTAACAACTTGTTAAAATAATCTAACTGGACTTGACTAGTTAGAATTAAGTCAACTAATTCTCTCATTATAGAACTCATACTTATTCCCTCAATTAGTGGAGGAAACTCATGTGCATTCTCACAAAGACTTCAAATTCAAATTTCCTTAACTAATTAACTCAACTAAATTAATTAATTAATATTTCCAACTGTTGTTAAGACCAAAATTAATTTTACTTTCTATAAATAGACTAGGGACTGCTATAAATAGGAAGGGACCTAGAAATGCTACTTTTAGAAATTTCTATTTTTAGCAGTTTCACCTCTCACCCAATGTAATGAATGACCTCACTGGCCAAACTGCTATTTTTAGACATGCTATTTTTAGCAGGTATATTTTTAGCACATTCTAAATTTAGCATTCTTGTTGCACACGTTTCAACAAAATAAAAGGGAAAGAAGAGGAGAAAAACTTTGACCCTTCAGAGTCTAGAGTAGAAAAACCAGTGGAAAAAGTGAAGAAAAATTCACAGAATCAGAAGCCACTGGTAAAGAAGGAAAATAGGGAGAGCCTCGACTCTCTGAAGCCCACTGAGAAGAAACCCGAAGAAAAAACAAAGAAGAAGAAGAAGCCTCGGACCCTCGGGCTACAAACGAAGGAAGAAGAAAAAGATGAGGAGGTGATGGTGATAGGGGAGATTCTGGGCCAAAAGCCCAAGTCGAAGAATGGTACTTCCACCTCAACAAAAATATTTACCAGAAGCTAGGATGTTTAACTAGCAGTATAAGATACTGCAGATGTAGAAGTATTGCCTGAGACACTAGATAAGATGAAGGAGAAACACCACAGCCTACCCAAAGGTAAAGCGAAGATCGAGTCAGTTGAGCTTATTAGTGAGGAAGCGATGTCCTTTCAGGACTCCCCGCTACATGGAATCGGGAATAACACAAAAGAGGAACAACAAGCAAAGGAGGACCTTGGGTCCCCTCAATCTCTCCAAGGACATCAGGGAGGGGAAGTAACCCATCAAAAGAGACAATCTTTGTAGGAATTAGAAGAAATCATCACCGAGCTCACCATTTCAGAGAGATTCTTGAGAAAGGAAAACGAGAGCCTGAAAGAGAACAACCTGCGTATCCAGAAGAAGCATGAAGAGTGGGTGCAGAAAATGGCCCGAATTATGAAAAAGAAGTAGGCTAACATAAAAAATCTAAAAAATAAGAACGAGTCGTACAAGGGTCAAATTCGTGCAGAATTCGCAATAACCAGTTGAACCAGTTGGCAGAGGTAGCAGATAAGTTGGCTGCAATAGATGTAGCTTAGGATAAGGAATCATTTCCTTTTTCTTTTTGGGAGATGCAACAATTTTGCTTGCATAAGGGGCATGCAAGGACTTAGATCTGGGGGAGAAGTTAGGGCTTGGTTTTGCCAATTTTGACACCTTTTTCTATACTTTCCCTCACCCATTTTAACTATCCTTAACCCCTACTATGCCTATCTCGGTTATAATAATTGTGTTTTTTCCAAAAGGGTGTCATAGGCTGAAGACATGCAAATTAATACTAAAAAACATATTTTACCTTAACTTTGAGTATTCCTTAGCTAGTTGTTCGTTATTTTATTACCATGCCAACTAATCTCAACTTCCTGTGTAGATTTACTTTGATTCGGAAATAGGCCCATAATTCCTACAGACAATTGTGTGATCTTATTTCTTGCAAACACTCTGGATTTCCAGCAGTTGCGGATTTCCTTTTACTATGCGGATTTCCTGCAGTGACATCGGTAGTCAGCCATGTTCCATGAATATCTAAGTCCAACGGGAACATGGGTTTTGCGAGGAATATATCAAATATGGTTGTTATCCTATTGGCCTTCTCAGATCTACCAACAACACCGCCCAGATTCAGAAGTATTCTCTCGTTGGCCAATTGGAGAAACAACTACAACCATGTAACGAGTTTTCATCTAATCCATGCTTTCACTTGTGGATTAGATCCAGTATGGCTAAAAATGATATATTGTAACAAATTTTTTAGTCGATGGCTTATATTAGCAGTCTCCTTTATTTCGAGCAATATATGGGCTTTGTAAATGTATACATTATGTCATAGTTTTGATGATAGGGGTTGTTAGAGTGTTGGGTTGGTTTCAACACTGACTATGTATCAGATTGTACCCAAGTGTATTTTCATATTAATATAAAGATATATGTTCTATCCATTGCAGTGAGAAAGCTCTTCAAATTTGAAGAGGCAGTGAGTAAGGGAGGGCCCCCTTTTCTCACAACTCCCATAGTTTAGATTTTATGCATTTTATTTCTGTTTAGCAATAATTCATTTTTACAACTAATGTACTCTTTCTAATATATCAGTAGCACTAGATGAAATGAATTAGTTTTATGTTCATATGTGGAATTCATTTAATGAAGATTTGATTTCTCATGTTGATTGAATTTCTAAATTTGTTGTAAGTTGATTTTTATATCTTTTCCTAATCATCATCAACAATCTTAAGAGTTGAAGAGGAAAGTTTGATCCAATCTATAGTCTTTTCTGCTAAGTGATTGATGCAGGAAAGAGTCATTGGTTTTGTATGATTGGTTAGTTAGATTAATTAGCACTTACAGTACTAGGCCTGTATATATTTTGCATGCATTTCACAAGCTTACTTGCCCGATTTGATGATTTATGTTTAATCAAATTATAATGTTATAATTTGACTCAACATTGTTCTCCTAAGCCGCGAATGTGTTTGATTTTCGATCAATCCACTTATCAAGCTCTTTCTTCATAGGAAACCATTTATCACACATCTCTGAGCTATATCCCAGTCCCAGAAGCAAAACCATTTGTTTTCTTAAGGGGGCCTAACCCAGGTTTAGAATTGTTTATGCCAACCAATAAAACCCTAACTACTGGCCCTTTCGGAAACAACCTACATAGCGGAGGCTGCAGTCTCACCCAAGGCAGTATTGAGGGATGTTAGAACCAGGTTTCTGCATCTAGAGATAGTGTGATAAGTTGTATTAAGCTTTTATAGCTTAGATCTTCCTTTGCACAGATCGATAGTATAATGTGTTCTGATACAGTAACTCGAGTAAAATGGATTCTACAACCAGTCTTTGCAGAACCTAAATAGGTAAATTATCCACTTTCGTGCATCAATCAATAACCTTAGATCTGCTTTCGTGTAGATCTATCCAAATCATCAGCAATCGTAACGAAAATAACCCTATCTTTGTGAGAATAGATTATTACTTAAGTCATGCACAAATAAGATATATTCAGTAGTTTCACACAGCATATATTCATTATTCCATAGAAAACATATTATAAAGTGACATATCATAACATAAACAAAATCAACAATAATGCTTAGATTGCAAGATAATTGTTCAAAATCAGTCTTGATTCATCTTCAATGTTCATATTACAGACTCTTTCACCCTGCACACTCAGCTGCAGGGGTCCGCGCACTCAGTTGTGTACTTTCCAAGGCCTCCTGCACACTCAGCTGCAGGAGCCTTCCCCTTTCGCCTAAGTATAGGGGGCAGATCCTTCCTGCCTTAGCACTTGCCTAAAACAGTCTCTATCTTGACTTACTTATTCTTCGCTACCTCTTAGACTTGGTATGACTCAACTATATATAGCTTTCTTGCAGACCATGGGTGAGTCTCAAAACTGACCTATTTACTTATCCAATCAAGGTTCTAAGACCCCTTTGACTCCTATCTACATGTGCACTCTACCTCCACATTTCGCAGAGACTTTACATCTTTTACAAAACTTCTACCAAATTTGGGCTAATTAACCCCAAAACTGACCCTAGGGACCCTATCCCAATAGTAGTCTTCCAACCAATCTTCCCCATCCTTGTCATGCACTCAAGGATGATATGTTTCTAGTGTTGTTGTTCCATCTATTTATAATTCTCTTTTAAACCATTTTACTGATTATTGCTTTGATATTTTGAAAAACTGTTCAAGGCTATCTTGAACCAAGTGTATTAGTTCTCAAATTTGAAAAGTTATTGGACTAACATTGAACCAATGTTCAACAATTTTGAAATTGTGAAAAGTTATTGAATTGATGTTTAAGAGTTATGAAATTTTGAAAAAAAATGCTTTTTTTGTAGTCTTGACAGTTGCCCTTTTGATCTAAACAATTGTTATTTTTATTCCACATATAGACAAAGTGAAAGAAAACATAGCTTATTGATTTTGTTCTCAAATTGATATTATGCTTCTTCTTTTGGATTTTTGAAAAATTTATTGTCAGTGTCAATGTATTTCTTTGTTTGAGTTAACAAAGTGTTGAGATTGAATGTGAATGAGTTAAAATAAATCCAAGTTCTTCATTAGCAACAACTAGTTAGATTGAAATCTTGGATTATTTTTTCATAGTAGAATGCTTATTCTTTTGTCATAGTACAATGTTTATTCTGTGTATACAAAATTCCATTGAATTTTTCTATTTGAGTTTTATTTGATTTGTAATTTCCTTTACATTTTGTATTTCAAGTAGTATATGTCATTTTTGAAATAAACATTTTAGATATTGATATATTTTTTGTGAATATCAATGTTTAAAAAAAAAAGTTTAAAACATTGATGTAGCAAGTCTGTGATTCTATAGACAATTTTACTTAGTTTCAATTTTTTTTGTTGAAATTCAATTAATCTTAGAATTCGTAGTAATAATAATAAATAAATAATTATAGTTTCTAGCTATATGTGAATGAGATAACATAAATCCAAGTTCTTCGTTATCAATAGCTTCTTAAATTGAACTCAGATCATTTTGTCATAGTACAATGTTTATTCTATTCATACAAAGTTTCATGAATTTTGTTTTTATTTGAAGTTTATTTAATTTGTAATTTTCCTTACTTTTTCTTTATTTCAATTGGTATGTGTCTTTTTTGAAATAAATATTTTAGATATTAATGTAATTTATGTGAATATCATTATTAAAAAAGCAAATTAATTGGTTCTATAGAAAATTTTAGTTTAGTTTCAATTTATTATTATTTTTTTCCCCTTGAAATTCAAGTAACCTTATATATTCATAGTAATAATAATAGATAATTACAATTTTTATGTTCATAGCAATAATAATAAATAATTACAATTTCTAAACATATGTGGATGAATTAAAAATAATCATATGCCAACCATTTTTATTTGAATTTTATTTGATTTAAAACATTATTTATATTTTTTTATTTCAAGTAATACATATAGTTTTTGAAATAAAGATTTTAGATATTCATGTAATTTCTATGAATATCACTATTAAAAGAGAAAATTAAAACATAGAAAATCTTAGTTTCGTTTGGATCTAACTTTATCTCTTTTTTTGAAATTTTGATGTTGTTTCCCTCTATACTTGCATCCCTATTAATGAGGCCCTGGACGTGATCTACCGTCTAACTGATCCTGATACCGCTCGGTTAGTTGAGATCTGCCTCACCTCTATCTTTTTCAGTTTTGAAGGAGATTTCTTTGAGCAAACTTGTGGGGTTGCCATGGGCTCACCCCTATCCCCTATTGTGGCTAATATTTTTATGGAGGATTTTGAATATAAGGCTTTGAACTCAGTCCGTCTCCTACCCAAGCTCTGGAAAAGGTATGTAAATGACACGAATGTCAACTGGCCTCATGGCCAAGAGGAGTTAGATCTCTTCTTCGATCATCTCAATAGTCAATCCTCGGCTATTAAGTTCACTAAGGAACAAGAAGTCGATGGTTGCCTCCCTTTCCTTGATATTCTTATCTCTAAGAATGAGGATGGTTCCCTCTCCCACCGAGTGTTTCGCAAGAAAACTCATACGGAGCAGTATCTTCATGCTAGTTCCCATCATTTCCCAGCCCAGAAGTTGGGGGTTCTCAACACCCTTGCAACTCGTGCCTTAAGGATCTCTGACAAAAATAGCTTCGATGAGGAAAAATCCCATCTCCTTAATGTCTTTGTCGAGAATGGTTATAGCAGACACTTGGGACATAAGGCTTTCCTCAAAGGAGCTAAGAATTCGTTTACCAAGAAGGAGCCTAAAGAGCGAATTCCTGGTGTCCATCTTCCGTATGTTCAAGGGACCACGGATAAGATTGCGAGGGTTCTTAAGAAGCATAATATTCCCGCAACGTTTAGACCTCTTAACACCATTCGTAAATCCCTAAGATCTGTAAAGGATCCCATCAACCCCAAAGATATGAAAGGGGTTTATATTATTCCTTGTTCTTGTGGAACCCCCTATATTGGTGAGACTGGTCGCTCCTTTAATCAAAGGATTAGTGAGCACGCGGCTGACCTAAAGCATATGAGAACTAAATCTTCCGAGTTAGCAGAACATGTAGAGAAAACCAATCATCATGTCTGCATCGAGGAGGCTAGTGTGATTGCTAGAGTGTCTCAATTCCATCATCGGAAATTTAGGGAAGCCCTTGAAATTGAAAAAAGGTCGATCAATCTGAATAGAGAGGATGGCTGGAGGATTAGTAGTTGCTGGATCCCAGCCCTCTCCTCCTAGTTGTTTGCCTTCTTTCTCTCCCTTAATTTTTGTTTTCTATTAAGTTTGTGTTTTCTATCTATTTTATTATTATTAGTTATATATATATATATATATATATATATATATATATATATATATATATATATATATATATATATATTTTTATTTATTTATCTATTTATATTTATTATTTCTAACTTTATCTATTTGTTTATTTATCTATGGTATCTATTATTTATATTATATTTTATTATTTTATTCTATTATTTATTTTAAACTTTGTGTTTCATTTTATTATAATTTTTTCACTATATTAATTTATATTATTTAATTAATTTAAACTATTAATGGTTCTAATATATTTAGTTTTTTTTGTTTTTTTTTATAATTATGTATCTTATTTATTAATTTTTGTGTAGTTCTTTGCCTATTAATTTTATTTTAATTCATAAAAATAAATTTTAAAATGAATCTAATTTTTTAATATAAAACTATTATACTTTTGGTTCCTTAAATTAATTGTTATTATTGTAATATTTTTCTTTTCTTTTCTTTTTTATTTTATTTTTATTTATTTATTTTTATTTTTTTTTTTTGTTGTTTATTTTTATTTTTTTTTTATGTTTGACGTTAATAATAATAATAATAATAATAATCATAATTCATTTATATATAATTTTTAATTTAATTCATTTTAATTTTTTCAACATATTTGAAATTATTAATGTTTTGATTTACTTATTATTATATTATTTAAAAGAAAATATTATTAATAATAATTATAATATGTTTGACGTTTATGATTAACTATTAAAATTTCATTTTTAATTTAATTCATTTTAATTTTTTCAACATATTTGAAATTATTAATTTTTTATTTACTTATTATTAATTTTAAAAGAAAAAATTATTATTGATAATAATAATAATAATATTATTATTAATTTCCCTTTATCTTGGTCAAACTAGCCATTATCATGTCATTTCTAGCTTTTATTTTTTAGCCTTGAGTCATGGATTCTCTGCCCTCTCTATATAATGTGCTAAATGAGATCTGCTCTTTCAACTTGTCCTGACGATGAACCACACTGGATGGTTCGAAACGCATCGACATAAGTTTTTCTATGTGATTTTCGCCGAAGATTCTTAAAAAAAAAACATAGAAATCCAATTAGCCATAGAAATCCATAGTAAATAGATGTTTTATATATTCATATAATTTCTGTGAATATCATTGTTAAAAAAATAATTTAAATCGTTAATGTAATAACTATGTGGTTTTATCGAAAATTTTACTTTATTTTCATACTAGATTTTTATTTTATTTTATTTTCTTGAAATTCAATTAATCTTAAAAGTTCATAATAATAATAATAATAAATAATTACAATTTCTAAATATATGTAGATCACATAAACTAATAATATGCACACAAATAAATAAAATATAATTAAAAATAACACTTTGTTCTATGAATATAAACAAAACTTTTGTTTAAAATATGACTCAAAACTTTTGTTAAAAATATGATTTTAATTTCTTTTTGTTCTATAGATTTTTAGAGTCTCACATGCAAAATTCAAGAAATTGAAATTTGAAAAAGCAATTGAAACAAAATTCATTTACTTCATCTCTACAAAAAAAGAAAGAGAAAGAAGAGTGGCATGCCACCATAGTGTGTCCAATTCAAGAAATGATACTATAACATTAAGGTTCATATATCAAAAAACGAGTCACTAATAATCGATACCGTGTATTGATTTATGACTCCACCATCAATTATATATTATAAATCTTACTTGTAAGTAACTTTAATATTAATAGATATTTTACCAATTATTTCCATATATATATAAAATCAAAATAAAAGAATGTTCTACTCACACTTAACTTTATCGAGCCAATAGTCGGGTACATATATATGATTGTAATCTAGTTGAACATAATCTTAGTTGCTAAAGGATTCATATTTCAACTTAGGGTGAATGAGGATCTGTTGACTTCTATTTTTATTTTTTTAATTGAAGGCTTAGATTGATTCTCAAGGGAGTATATTCAACATATGTTTATTTTGAATGCTTATCAAGGGTTGTAGTGTGTTACAGATTTTGTTAGGTTGCATTGACTTTTAATCAATTTTAAAAATTAGATTCCTGAAAAGTGACTCCCGCCCACCAATTCCCTAGGGATTTGAGATTATTCCAATTCTAATAAGTTCCTCATTATTATTTATAAATTTCATTTATATACAAGGAAATTTTATTTATCAAAATGGTTCATTACTAATAATAAATTCACCAATTTCCTAGGGATTTGAGTTTATTCCAATTCTAATAAGTTCCTCCATGATAAGTTGCTCATTATTATTTATAACATTCATTTATATATGTTTGGAAAAAACATTCATTTATATATAGGCAGATTGTATTTAGCAAAATGGTCCATTTTACAATAAGATGTGATTCTCTTTTTTTCTCAAGTTAAAGTTGACCCATAACCTTTTTATACATGGTTAATCGGGTACATGTGTACATTGGTAAGGCATTCTTTGTGTTGCAATAGTGTTTTTTGTTATATTTATGAAGGCTTCAGCTATATCAACCACATTAATATTTTTAATGTGTTTGTACTAGTATATATGAAGTGAAAACAAACAAGGACTAATTAGGACAATTAATCCAAACAGAACTCTGTCAATACCACAAATTCCAATAATAAGATATTCTAGTTTTCTCCATTATTCTGACACTCCCCCTCCATGAATAAATGTGTTTCTACAACACCCAACTAATTCCTACATACTTCAATTTTTTCCTTTGGAAGAGCATTTTTAAAGATGTCAGCCACATTTTCATTGGTATTGCAATAAACTAAATCAATTTCCTTGGACTTCATCTTTTCCCTGGCAAAATGATAGTGAGTCTCAATGTGTTTTAATCCTGTATAGTATAGAAGATTTTTGGCTAGTTTGATGGATCTTTGGTTATCACATTTGATAATTTTTGGTGTTTTCTGTACTTCTCCTACATCTTCAAGAACTCGCCTCAGCCAAAATGCTTCACAACTATCATTGCAAAAAGCTTTATACTCGACTTCAGTTGATGACAAAGAAATAGTTGGTTGTTTCTTTTTTCTCCATGCCACAATCTTGGATCCAAGTTTGAATGCATATCTCGAGGTTGATCTTCTGTCATCAGGGTTTCTAGCCTAATATTAATCATAATAGTTTGCCAACTCAACATCAAAATTATTAGTATATTTAATACTAAAGTTAACATTTCCTTTTAGATATTGAAGGACTCTCTTCACTGATTTTCAATGGCTTTCAAGAGGTTTTTCCATGAACTAACTTAGGATGCTAATTGAATATTATAGGTCTAGCCTAGTTGTAGTGAGATAGTTTAGACTTCTCACCATTAGAAAATATAGTGTACCACCCACCTCTCTTTTACCATCATCACTACAATGTTTGGCATTCTATTCTAAAGGTATTGATACTGCCATACATTGATCCACTTTGAACCTTTTGAGTAGCTATCTTGTATGTTTGATTTGTGTAACCAATGTTTGACCAACTTCTATCCTTATTTCAAGACCTAAGCAATAATTCAATTCACCAAGGTATTTCATCTCAAAAACTTGTGATAGTTGTCTTTTAAATTCATCAATTAACTTGGAATCATTTCCTATTAAAATCAAATCATCAACATACATGGAAATCATAACAACATGCCCTTTTTTATTTGAATTTATATATAGGTTAGGGTTACTCTCGCTCTTCATAAAATCTTTTTGAAGAAAGAAAGAGTCAATATTCAGATACCAATATCTTGGTGCCTGTTTTAATCCATATAAAAATTTATTTAATTTGAAAACATGGTACTCTTAACCCTCCTTTATGAATAATTCTGGTTGAACAAGGTATACTTCTTCCTTTAATTGCCCATTCAAAAAGGTATATTTAACATCTACCTAATATAGTTTCCATTTATATTTTGTATCTAATGTGATTATTAATATAATTGTGTTTATCTTAGCTACATGCGCAAAATTTTATTCATAATCAATTCCTTCTTTCTGTGAGTGACCTTTTGCAACCAACCTAACCTTATATTTATCTATACTTCCATCAACAATAAATTTGGTTTGAACAACCATTTTGATCTTATGGGTACTTTGTTTTAAGGAAATTATGTTAATTCCCAAGTATCATTTTTTAACATGGACTTGTATTCCTCCTTCATTGCATCTCTCCATTCTTTATTCTCATTAGTTTGCTTGAAATTTAAAGGTTCTATGACAATCATTACTTCAATCATTAGAAAAATATTTAAATCTTACTGGTGGTTGGGTTTGCCATGATGACCTCCTTGGTGCTTCACTACTTTCATCTCTTCTCCTACTCTCTGGTGAATCATCTCTTCCTCTTGGTGTGTTGTGGCTACTATAGGTGTCGATGTCACTAGATTATTCCTCCTCTTTTTGTTGCTTTTTATCATCTGCTTCCTCTTCAACATCATCATGATAAAAAGGAATATGCCACGCATCATATATATCATCCTTATGGCCTTCATCTACATGCTCATGAAATAACACATATATGCTTTCAAAAAATTTGTGTGCGTAGGGATCAAACAACTTATATGATTTATGATCATAAAAATAACCAACGAAAATACACTTTTTAGCTTTTGCATCAAGTTTTCTCCTATATTCTTTCAGAACATGAGAAAATTCCTTGCTTCCTATTGGGACAAGGTCGCCTGTGGTCAAATTTTGGGCAAAAGTCGTGGTTTTGGGGCAAAAATCCCAAGTTTTTGTTATGTAAAGTATAAATTCTCCACAAGTTGTGGTCGCAAAGCGCGTAGATAGTAACTGTCATAAAGGGATTTTCCCTTCTTTTATGTAAGTAGTGTCGGCTTGTATAGACCTACCCATTGTCTGTGAACCATGGGATTGTATAAAAGGGAGAGTCTTAGAGAGTCTGAGGTAGTTCATGAGTGAATAATGAATGTAATGGGTCATTAAGAAGTGAAGAGCGAAGAGTCTTAGAGTAGAAGAGAGGCTCTGTAGCTGTGTGCACAGAGGCCTAGAGTAGAATCCGCAGTTGAGTGCATGGACCCCTATATATGAGTGTGCAAGGTAGTCTCGAGTCTGTAAGCAGAGCTGAAGTATCTATAAAGAGTTTATTCTGGCAATATTTGTGTTTTTTCCATTTACTTCTGTTTTGAATGAATGCATTTATGTTATGATGAATTATGGGTTTATGATTTATTATTGTATTGATGTGCGATTCTCCATGGTTTACATTGTTATATGAATGCAAGTACTAAGATCTATTTACACGAAGAATATATTAATGCATGTTAAAGATATCATATAATTAGGTCAATATAGGTAAATACAGAACTAAGGGTAATTACATATGTGCATAAGTAGTTGATGCACTTGTTTAGGGTTCACAAGAGATAGTCATGGGCCTTTGTGAAGGTCTAGAGGTTGATAAGAGGAAGTTATATCGATAAGCCCTAAAGGATTATCAATCTGCACGAAGATAGGTTAAGGACATAAAAATACATCACTATCATCTCTGGGTGTGGAAACTTGGTTCTAGCATCCCCCCATACTGCTTCAGGTGAGACTTCAATCTGCGCTCCGCATATTGATGCCGAAAGGGCCAGTGGTGTAGGGATTTGTTTGGAAAACTTAACTTTGAACATGGGTTGGGACCCACTAAGCCAACAATGCTTTACTCCTTAACCGAAAAAATAATATAGAGAATCGGTGTATCTCCCCAAACCAGGAGGCTTTGTCATCGGCGGCCATAGTCTATCAGCATCACAATTCGCAATCAGAGAATGAGGGGAGATTCTTCATAATGATCACTACATTATGAAATGGGTGATGTGCAAACTGATGGATTTGACAGAACTATTAACCACAACCCATAACTATATCACATCTGAGATCCATCACAATTCACAGTCAGCGGAGCCAGCGGGTAACATATATATGGGATTATGCATTGTATGATATATGATTGCGATATCATAATCACAACCCTGACTATCAAGGCCAATTCTGTAACCATTGTTCCTTCCAATCTGCGATTATGATTATCACATCGCAACCTGGTATGATGGGGGTCGATTTCTTTAATGTTGTGCTACCTCTGATATGTGATTATGATATCGTAATCACAACCCGGTAGTCTTGGGGGAAAATTTCTTTAACTACAGACCTCTTCCGTCTGTGATCTGTGAAATGCAAGGCCAATGGAGGTTTGCCACTTGGTGCTTCCCCATTTGTTGAAGTTCTTCCATGTCATTTTTCTTCCTGCCATCGGTCCAAGTCAAACTTGAACTTTGACTTTCTCTAACTTATTCATACAAGCTTGGATTCGAGTGTCGTTTTTGGAATCAAGGTGACGAGCACTTCGATATGACGCAGGGGCTGACCCACGTTCAACGTTAGTTAGCCATACAAATCCCTACACTACTAGCCCTTTCGGCATCAAATCGTGGAGCATGGACTGAAGTCTTACCCGAATCAGTATGGGAAGATGTTGGAGCCAAGTTTCTGCACCCTTGAGATGGTTGTGATGTCGGTTTATTTTAGTTATGCCTACCTGCGTATAGGTTGCTCAGCCCTCTATTCCACCCTTCAGTACCTTTGCAAAAGGATACAATTGGCTTTCATGTAGCCTTAACCAGGGGCTATGTAGAAATTTCACCTGTAGAACAAACCGATATATGCAATGTCCTAAAGCATAATACTTGTTCTACTTCTACAAAACATTAAGCGGAAGCATAATCGAATTCATGAGCAACATCAAGTAGAAACATGCATAACTGATCAAGAGAAATAATCACACATAATACAAGATATATCCAGGGGAAAGCACCAGCATAAAACCCCAACCATGTATTATTAATCAATTGGAAATCCTCTTCACAATACAAAAAGAATTAGCTCTCAAGCTATTCAGTTCTCAATGAACTATGAAGATATGTCTCATGAACCAACCAAGCCTTGTATATAAAGGTTTTACCTATGGTCCAACCCCTATTTCCTTGTGCAGTTTGCTTAGGAAATAATAGCAAAATCATATGCAATTAATTCCAAACATACCAAGTCAACCTATGGTCCAACTATGCCATCCTTGAGGACACTAGTTCCTCAACCATGCAAAAACTACTTACTAGAAATAGTCAAGAATCTAATAGTACATTGTCCCACGGGTCTCTGACAGAGCTGACATGCAACAACTATCCATGAGTGAATTCTCAGTTATCTAAAATAATAGCTGTCACGTGCATGCACGCATTAACAAACTATATTTTATTATTTTAACAACTTGTTAAAATAATCTAACTAGACTTGACTAGTTAGAACTAAGTCAACTGATTCTCTCATTATAGAACTCATACTTATTCCCTCAATCATTGGGGGAAATTAAGGATAAATTCCTCAATCAGTGGGACAACTCATGTGCATGCTCACAAAGACTTCAAATTCGAATTTCCTTAAGTAATTAACTCAACTAAATTAATTAATTAATATTTCCAACTGTTGTTAAGATAAAAATTAATTTTACTTCCTATAGATAGACTAGGGTCTGCTATAAATAGGAAGGGACCCAAAATTGATATTTTTAGAACTTTCTATTTTTAGCAGTTTCACCTCTCACCCAATGTGGCCAATGACCTCACTAGACAAACTGCTATTTGTGGACATGCTATTTTTAGCAGGTCTAGTTTTAGCACATTCTAAATTTAACATTTCTTGTTGCACATTTTTCAACACTCCCTCTCAACAGAAAGGCTTTCTTTCGAACCCGATCCTGTAACTCTGGAATGTTCTCCATGCAACACATCTACCCGGTCCACTTTCTCCAACAACACTTGGAACAAAAACACTCCCAACTGACCACTCTGTTGGGCTAGGAACATACTCTGATGTTGAAGCTCTACCTGCTACTGACAAGTGCTCCCTCTCTAACATTTGCACTACTACAACATCTCCATGCATCTCGCACCATTGCACACCTCTCTGTGCCACCTAGCACTGTGCAAAACACTTGTGCCTCTCGCATTGCTGCAACCTGCTAGTTATGCACTGTCCTGGGATTCCCCGCACTGTCGCTCTCTCTACCGCTCCATCCACATCTGTCTCTACCCAATCAGTGATTTCCTGCTACTCCACATTGGGGCTCCTGTAGCAAGGTCTCATCCAAGAGGTTGGGTATCTCAAGGATCATGCCCATCCTCCTTGGGACGATCACTCTATATCGCCCCACCTCCTACCATGAGGTATGGCTGCATGTGATCCCTTTGCTCACCTAGCTCGATGTTTCCCCTTACTGTAGGTCTCTGTATGAGTAGATGTCTCTACTCGATCTCCTCTCAGCTTCCCCTGTTGTGGCTGCTCCACAACCTTCTGAAGCTGCTGCACCAATCGTGGGTCCTCCACAATTGTCTGATACTTCTTTTGGCTCTGCATGTTGAGAGGTAATATACCCTCCCTCTCAACCACCAAGTCTCTATCAGTTGCCTTGTTGTTCAAGGCTTTGCATGCATCTTGAACCTCAAGAGAATACAGGTTCTTGACCCATGAACCAATCTGCTTCACCTGTCTAGTGATGATGTGTCTAAGGAAAACCTTTCCCTTACTCAAGACTATATCATAGCCTCTGTCTTCCAACATCACGATCGACACTAATTTTCTCTTCAATCCTGGTACATACTTGACATCGGTCAAGGTAAGGTGAGATCCACGCTCCCTCTGAAAATAATCGTGCCTACGCCTGAGACATTATACTTCTCATAATTAGCCATCACTATGAGTATCTATAGATCTTTCTCGTCCAAAGTACTGAAAAGACTCTTATCGTTGGTCATGTGGAAAGAAGCTCCACTGTCAAGAAACCAACCACTTCCCACCATGGATGAAACCATGCATGCGAAGAGTGTGAAATCTAACTCAAACTATGAAGAAAGTGCCTCACCTTCAGATCTTTCCCTGGATCCCTTCTTGGATTTCCTCCATGGATAATTTGTAGCAAAATGGCCCAGCTCATGACAACAAAAGCATCACACTTTCAACTTGTTAACCTTCTTCCTATCATTGGAAGAACTAGATTCGAAAAGAGAAACCTTCTCCTTCCCCTTCTTCACCTTACTCTCTTAGGCACAATTCTCCTCATCATGCATGGATGAAGAACTATCTTTGGTGCTCCGTTTATTCTCCTCTTGCATCAAATCCGACCATAGTTGTTCCCAATCTGGTAGTTTCTCCCTTCCATTCACCGAGTCCTGGTAGCTATGCCAGCTCTTAGGAAGGCCAAGGAGTGGTAGAATCACCATATCCTCATCTGATGTCATGACCCCTACACTTGCAAGCTCATCCTTGCATATGATGAGCTTGGTTAGATACATAGAGATCATCTCATCCCTTTCATACTTGATCCTTTGAAGTTTGTCCTTTAGTGCTAGCTTCCTCTGATCACTGCTATTCTGATATAAATCTTTCAATGTTTTCCATATTGCATGCGGAGTCTCCTTCCCATGGAGGCTGGAGACAATGTGATCTCACACTCCCTCTAAGAGAATTCTCCTGGCTCTAGCCAAGCACTTCCTCCATTCCACCTGCTCAGTCTTGTCAGTAGGCTTAGGAATTTCTTGATCAATGAAATCCTTAAGGCCATTATCTTCCAAAACTGCCTCCACGTGATCCTTCCAAGCTGTATAGTTTGAGCTTCCATCAAGGGAATACTTAAGCCTCAAACCATAGAACGCCATTGATGAAATAGATGTGATAAGAACTTGAGATCTATATCCCGAATAATAAACTTTGAATTTCTCCTGCTAGTATACTATTCTTGCTTGATCACCTATGCTCTGATACCATGTAGAAATTTCACCTGTAGAACAAACCAATATATGCAATGTCCTAAAGCATAATACTTGTTCTACTTCACCCGGATGCGGGTGTTATGGTTTGACATGCAACGAATTAAATACCCACGCCCAAGCCACATGGCTTCACGCTCCCACCAGGTGGTGGCCATGAGTTTTGTTTGCGTTTTGGGTTCTAGTACAGGCAACAGCATTAAAAGGCCTTTAAGGCAAGCGGGTTACCGAGGCTCTGCGGCCAGAACTTTCATCATGGCGCCTCCTTATCTCTGTTCAGGTAAGCGATCTGGTTCTATTTATAACCCTGCAACTGCCCAAGGCATTGTTCAGAGCATTCCTGCAGACGGAATTCCCTTCCGCGTCGCCATTCCCTGCCCTGTGGTTAGAATTGTGAGCTTTACCCAGACGAATGCGCAGGGGATTTGCGGCAGCTGCAGAATTGGGGGCAGGTATATTTCTGTCAATTCTTGTTTGCTTAGTCGTGTCAAGCTCTCCTCGCCTCTCATGGCTCCTCGTGGTGGTTATAAGTCGCCTCGCAGGGGAGGGCACTCTAGCCAGTCCAGCGGCACGAAACAGAAAATTCCGCCCAGTCCGAGAAGGATTTCTCCCTTAGCATGCGCTTCACCTCCCTCTGGTGCCTCTACGCCTTCCGGGGATTTGGACAATGTGGTCCAAATAGCTACTCTTTGCTATCATCGTCGGACCAACAAACCAGTTATTCGCGCCCGCATTATAGTCATCTTCGATGAGGAAGATGAGGTGGATGACAGTAGCAACCAGGCTTCAGGGGAGAAAATGCCCACCACCTCTGATACTTCTTCCAAAGCTCAGGACACCTCTTACATCCCTGAGGTTCAGAGTCGCATGGAGGGTGACAGCATTGATTTTCCCTCGGCCGAGCAGGCAGAAGCTGCCCAAGAACTGCGCAGTCTAAAACGCAAAACTCCCATGGCCTCGGTTGAAGGCTCTATGAAGACTCAGATGGATTATACTGGCAGTGGCATGCGTATTGTAGAAGAGGAAGACTCGTTGGACTACAAACTCTACCTCAAACTTCCGCCTGGCTATGACCGAATTGAGGACGTCCCTGTTGGTGTCGAAGTTTCCTGGGAGCCCGACCCAATCCAGGCAGCTGAAGAAAGGAAGCAACGAGCTTTGGCACGCGAGGCTGAAGCGAAAAAGGGCAGCAGCAAATGACCACCAGCCTCTCTGGGGTAAGCCTGTACTCAGGCAAACCGCCTCCTTTTTTGCATTTTCTCTGTTCAGTCCTGGTTCAATAGCGTGCTCTCTTAAGCGTCGCAGCGTTGTAAACTCAGTCTCTGATCTCGTGGTCGGATCCTCCTTGTGGGTTGCTGGTCTGTTCAAGTCTTGTGTTTTTGGTCCAGGTGGGACAATTCCTGTTCCAAACATCTCCTTTTGAAGTTTTGTTTTTTCTGGCTCTTTCAAGCAGAAACTTCTGATGTAATGACAATTTCTTGACAGAGAGCTGTTTCATGGCTCTCAGAGGTGCATACCTCTTGTACATATTTTTTCTCTTTTTTAATTAATAGTTCAGTCTTTACTTAGCAAAAAAAAATACTTGTTCTACTTCTACAAAACATTAAGTGGAAGCATAATCGAATTCATGAGCAACATCAAGTAGAAACATGCATAACTGATCAAGAGAAATAATCACACATAACACAAGATATATCCAGCGGAAAGAACCAGCATAAAACCCCAACCATGTATTATCAATCAAGTGGAAATCCTCTTCACAATACAAAAAGAATTAGCTCTCAAGCTATTCAGTTTTCAATGAACTATGAAGATATGTCTCATGAACCAACCAAGCCCTATATATAAAGGCTTTACCTCTGGTCTGATCCCTGTTTCCTTGCGCAGTTTGCTTAGGAAATAATAGCAAAAGAATATGCAATTAATTCTAAACATACCAGGTCAACCTATGGTCCAACTACGCAATCTTTGAGGACACTAGTTCCTCAACCATGCAAAAACTACTTACTAGAAATATTCAAGCATCTGATCTCAACTGGTCTCTAACAGAACTGACATTCAACAGTTATCCATGAGTGAATTCTCAGTTATCTAAAATAATAGTTGTCACATGCATGCAAGCATTAACAAACTATATTTTAATATTTTAGCAACTTGTTAAAATAACCTAACTGGACTTGACTATTTAGAACTAAGTCAATTGATTCTCTCATTATAGAAATCATACTTATTCCCTCAATCATTGGAGGAAATTAAGGATAAATTCTTCAATCAGTGGGACAACTCATGTGCATCCTCACAAAGACTTCAAATTCAAATTTCCTCAACTAATTAACTCAATTGAATTAATTAATTAGAATTTCCAACTGTTGTTAAGACCAAAATTAATTTTACTTCCTATAGATAGACTAGAGACTACTATAAATAGGAAGGGACCCAGAAATTCTATTTTTATAACTTTCTATTTTTAGCAGTTTAACCTCTCACCCGATGTGGCTAATGACCTCACTAGCCAAACTGTTATTTTTAGACATGTTATTTTTAGCACATTCTAAATTTAACATTTCTTGTTGCACATTTTTCAACATGCTAATATACTTTTGCACTACTAGGGCAGCGAACTATGATATTTCCCAAACCAGGCTAAGTGTCTTACTTATCTTATTAACAGATCTTAGTTAGCTTCGCGTAAACAGATGTTCTTACTTGCATTCACTTAACCAATATATTTAGATACATTCGCGCATCATAAAAGCATTATAAGTAAAATTCATACCCAATATAACAAATTCATAAATAGGATATAAAGATGCATAAATTATATAATAATTCTCTTTATTGGTAATTTTGAACAATTACAGACTCGACCCACCCTGTGCACTCAGTTGTATGGATCTGCACACTCAATTGCAGACTTCTAGGGCTCTGTGCACTCAATTGCAGAGCCTCTACCTACACTATGACCCAAAACTTAGACTTCCACTTCGAAGCTATCTCTCATACATGTTCAATCTTAATTACTTTCCCCTAACTACTTAAAGCTTAGCTCTATTTATACAATCCATGGTCCGTGGACCATGGGTAGATCTTCTACAACCGACATTACATTTCCAAAACAAGGGCAGAAAACCATATGACTTTAACAACTACACACTCCGCAACCACAAAATACAAAGTTTTTACATTTGGATTACAAAATTGGACCAAAATATGGGCTTTAAGCCCCAAAACTTCCCTTGAGGGATCTCGCACCCAACAGGCCCCCAACACAAACATCGTGAGTCACCCTCGATTCACCCTATAGGTGTGGACATCTTAGTGTGAGGACCTCCTAGGTCTGTTTCGACCATTAAATCGTGAATAATGACTTTAATGGTCACTTTCCAGTGGACCTGCGCACTAGCGAAGCTGTCTTTTCACTGTTGCAGACCCTGTGACACTTCGCTGCTTCACGCAGTGTAAGAACTCTGGACACGACATATCTCCACGATGGTATGATATTGTCCACTTTGGACCTAAGCCCTCATGGATTTGTTTTTGGGCTCTACCCCCAAAAGGCCTCATACCAATGGAGATATTTGTCCATCCTTATATACCCATGATCCTCCCCACTTCTAGTCAATGTGGGACTTTGGTCGTATACCCAACAATCCTCCCCTCGAACAAAGGACCATCGAGCCTCCCCTCAAACAATTATACATCCGTCCACTCTCTACCAACCAGGATTCTCCACTCCAATGCGTTGGAAGCACATGCCTTACATGGAGCACCACCTGCCTCGAGAGCTTGCTCTATCCTAGGTCAACTCCTCTTCACCGTGTTGGGACCAGGACACGTCCATAAAGAATTCAGAGCACACTGCCTATCTAACCGAGCTCATCCATGGATCCCATTGTGATATTATCGGGACCCACCATCTTCGTTCGGAATTTCGACGATTCATCCACTTGGCTGACTTCGGAACTTGGCTCTAATACCACTTGTAAGAACTCTGGACACCACATATCTCCACAATGGTATGATATTGTCCACTTTGGACCTAAGCCCTCATGGATTTGTTTTTGGGCTCTACCCCTAAAAGGCCTCATACCAATGGAGATATTTTTCCATCCTTATATACCCATGATCCTCCCCACTTCTAGTCAATGTGGGACTTTGGTCGTATACCCAACACGCAGTCCTGACATTGTGTAGATCCCCAACTTTGGCAGTGTAGTTTATAGTCCCGCAACTCCTTTCAGCTGCTTGGAGTGCTAATATTGTGCTTCTATAGGCTAATCAGATGGTCGAGCCACCTGTGTATGGCTTCAACTACCATTCACTTTTCCTAGAAAGGGATCTTCATTCAACTTAACCAACAAGACTACGCCACCATCGGTAATATCCTTAATCACATACAGCCCCAGCCAATGCATTCTGAGTTTACCTGGAAATTTATCAAACAAATTGTCATAAAACAACACCAAGTCATTCACCTTAAAGGTGTACAACTTAATATGATGGTCATTCCATGCTTTTTCATGTTGCTTTTGGACCTATTGATGAAATCCATCCAAAAATATCTCCTCTTCCAGCTCATCCAACTGTGCGAGCCTCTCTTCTAGGGCTCCGTGATCTGTCATACCTGTAAGCGCTGCTATGCATAGACTAGGTACAATGTATTCCATAGGCATCACCGCTTCAACCCTGTATACCAGCCTAAAGGGTGTCTGTCCCATAACCTCTTGTATGTTTTCTGATAAGCCCACAATATTGTAGGTATGCATATGTCCCAATCACTTCATTGAGCATTGCTTACCTTAGTTAGCATGTTTTCAAGCACTTCATTGAATGCATCCACTGTCTTGTTAGCCTGTGGGTGATAAGGTGTGCTCTTTTGGTGATACACCTGAAATTCCTCCGTTAGTGCGCTGATCGTCTCATTCAGATAATCGCCCGTCAAGATATTTGGACATCCAAATTGCATCAGTACATGCACAAATAGAAACTTCGTGACAGTCATGCCCATGCAATCCTTCATCGGCTGCGCTTCTACTCAATGAGTCAAGTACTCTATCACAGTGATAATGTACCTCATGCTTGTCTTTCCTTGGGGCTGAATAGGTACTACAAAATCTATTGCCCACTTTTCAAAGGGTTGCAATGTTACTTTTGGATTCAAAGGAATTTCATCCCTCCACGACAGCCTGCCTGTCTACTGACATACATCACATTCCTTGCAATATGCTTTTGAATCCTGATGAAGGGTTAGCCACCACAACCTGATGCGTAGAATAATCTATGCAGTTGCTCTTCCTGCATAATGTCCTCCCATGGCGCCCCCATGAGAGTCTGCAAGGATTTTGCTTCATTCAAACTCAGGTACATACCTTCACAGTGTTTCATCATTCCACATATTGTATAGATGCCCAAAAATGATAGAGAAGTCTACTACGCGCACCACTAATTCCTTCTTTTGCTAGATAGAGTATCCTTCCGGCACAGTTCCAGTTGTTAGAAAGTGTATTATATCCTCAAAATTTCCATCCGTGATAGGCACATAAAAGAGTTGCGTGTTAGGTAATCCTTCCTCCAAACTAGTAGGTTCCTCCCCTGTCTCGATGCATGATAGGTGGTCAAGTCCTGCATTCAATCATCCAGGCTTTACAACAACTTCAAAATTATACTCTTGGAACAATAAGAGCCATCTGCAAATTCACCCCCCAATACAAGCTTATTGACTAGGTACTTTAGCGTGGAGTGGTCCGTATACATCTTAAAGTGGCCTCCTAGCAAGTAGTGTCGGTAATTCTAGAGCGCGTACACCATAGGTAGCCCTTCATGCTCAATGGTATGATAGTTCTTCTCTAGTTTGGCCAACTGCATGTACATATCATTCTACCCATTGTACTTGTCTATCACTCACATCTTTGGCTTCCCAAATCATGCTCTCATCATCCTCCTATATTCGCATCAATCATCAAAGCTTCCCTTTTGCGTACCCCACCATCTTGCGGGTGTAGCATGCAGTACCTAGTCCATGGCCTGGAAGTGTTCTGGTACCTCCCTTTCAAATGCATCTGAAAAGTTATCTACCTTGGTTAGACCATCATAAGTAGGCAGACTCCTTTCCTCTGACGACACACAGTGCAGCGACCTGGTCATCACATTGCAATTCAGTGTAGTTACTTTGTGTACCCGATTCTGCCAGTGTTCTATTTCTTCGTCAGAACTCAAAGTGTAGGAACTCTCACACTCCCATGTAATCCATCCATCCGCAGTGGGATTCACCCAGTCTTGGTCTCATGTTGTTATCTTATAGATGCAGTCCATATCATCATCACTTTCATAGTCACAAACTGGTTCCATATAGCACGATCCCTTAGCAGGATCCAGGGGTATTATTACGTGCAATGATTTCTTCTCAAAGATCATCTTCCACTTCTTCAGATTGATTACCTTGTTCATATTAGTAGCCCAGTTAATTCCCAGGAGAGCAAGGTAGGGATTGTTGTGATCCAAAATCTCTATTACTTCAAAATCTGCCAGTGTGCTCGCTCCCTCAATATCCATGGTCACTCCCTGGAACCACCCCATGGGTATGATTTTTTGCTGATTCCCCATCCTTAGATGAATCAGAGACAATTGAGCGCAGGCTGCCCCATTCGCTCCCAAGTCTACTTTGGTAGTACATTCGCATCTGATACCAAATCTAGAATGACTTGATCCATTTCGTATTCTCTGATCTCCATGATGAGTCTCATTTCATGCCCCATCCTTGTCTTATGTTTTCCGATCTTGCGAACTATGCATGGTTCACCTGACGCGGTCCCAACACATCTATTGATAAGTTTTTGTAACCCTTTCATAGCCTTACTAGTAGTAACTTCATACAAGTTTCTAGGAAAGTAGTGAGCATAGAGAGGTCCATCTCTGGCTCTAGTTTATCCTTACTTCCTGAAGTGGAGACCTCGGCGAAGCTCTTCTTAGCTTCCATGAATTCTTCACGGGCACGCTCCAAATCGAACTCAGCCTCTTTCGTTGGGGCTTTACGAACCCATGTGATGTCTTTTGGTTGTTTCCCCTTGCCATCTCCAATCATGATTCCACTTCGGAGCACTATATTTACGTTTGGATCTTCCTCATGCAGCTCAAACCTCATCATCTGTAGGTTTTGAGTCAGGGGAGGTGGTGGTGCTCCTTTGCCACATATCCTGGCTATCAGCGTAGGACAATCTTATATTTCATGATCAAATAGCATGCAATACTTACATGACGGGCACATTAGATTAGTGAAATCGCGAGCAGAGTGTCCTGGGCCTCCACAATTGTAGCAAATCAATTGTCCACGACCTCTACCAGGTCCTCCTCCACCTTGGCCTCATCCATGCCCATGAAATCATGTCCGTGCCGTCACTGCATTCTAGTTAAGGGGTGGTGTTTCGGCCTGAACTCTATAGGTGGGCATTCTATTCATCATCAGTTCATAGCTCTTGCAAGTACGCTCATCATGTCCCATTGATCTATAAAAGTTACAAAACAACTGCTATGGAATTTGCATATTTTTTAGCTATTTGACAAATAGCGCACCACAAATCAGGCACCACTCTAGGTCCTACTCAAGCTTCCAACCTTAAAGGCACTGGTCCTCCTCCTACAAGGTAATTTGTAAAGACTGGGAAGTGGTATTTTTCATGACCCTTACTCTTGCATTTCACGCACCATACCTCTTCGCATACCTCTGGCCAAACTTTCCTATCCTGCTTCAAGCTTTGCATCTCAAGACACAATTCTTCAGCTACGCATGGATCTAGTGAACTCCTAGATTAGGATCTTGGATTGAGGTCTCATGTAGTCTCATGGAAATCTCCAAGGCCACTACTTGAGTTTTTATCTTCTGTTGAATAGTGCACTTCTTAAGTGTGGTAGTAGTGAAGCCACAAACCAATCACGATGTTGTCCATCTATCAAATTCATGTTGGCTTCACAGATCATACATTTCAGCCTCTGATGTAGTTCCCAAGGCATCTCACCTGGTAGAATTGTGATCTCTTTGAATCCCACAATCAACTGTGCTTCAGATTTAGGCCTGCTGAATTCCCTATTCAGTGTTTCTTGGATGTCTACTACTCCAGAAATAGGGTTATCATTGGAGTACTTAATATACCAAGTTAGCGCACGATCTTGCAGAGCACTAACCAGTGTTGCCTTCTTTATATGGTCATCTGTAACACCTTGAGCTTCCCATAAAACCCTCACAATGAACCAAAATTGGTTTGGGTCCTCATTTCCCAAGCTTTTGAACAAAGGAAACTTCACTTTGTTTACCATACTGAATTTCGGTGGAGGTGGAGGTGGTACGGTTGAATTTGTAGGCGATGGTGGTGAAGACGGAGGTGGCGTGGGTGGAGGTGGTATTCACAGAAATCCTTATCTTATCAACTGAATAACACTTTACGGAGAGACCTTTGCTATCTCTTCGTCATCCCTTCACGGAGGTGAAATCAAGGGGTTATACTCTAGACCCTTATTTCCTTCATTTCTGTAACTTTTTCCGCTTCGCGTAGTTACAAACATCAAGGTAGCTACATAACCCATTTTTCACACAAGAGCATTTTAATCCAAGTATTCAAAGATTTTATGTACTTACCTCATAATCCTTTGGAAAAGCATCTCTCTGCCTCACTATAGCTGACTGAGGTGTCAACTGCGAACTCAGTAGCAAATCCTCCTATAATGTGATCGAGCCAATGATTGACGGCATGAGCAATCTTATCCTCTGATGCTTCCAACCTTCACACTAGCTCTGGGCTCCACACAATAGGACTATCAAGTTTCCACCTTCCTTGGCTATTTGCTAGCTTCATAATCCACTCGTATATCTCAGTAGGGAAGGACACGAAAAAGATTTCATGGATCTCCATATATAGGTATCGGTCCAACCACTGTTCTTTTGACAATCGCAGGTTTCTGTTTTCTTGTGCTGCGAACTCGTGAATCCTCTTGTCCAAATAGCCTTATACGACATCACACATCTCTATGCATATTCCGTTCCCAGAAACAGAACCATTTGTTACCTTGTGGGGGCCTGACCCAAGTTCAATGTTAGTTAGCCAAACAAATCCCTACACTACTGGCCCTTTCGACATTAGCCCACAGAGTGCGGACTGAAGTCTTACTCGAAGTAGTATGGGGGGATGCTGGAACCAAGTTTCCACACCCTTGAAATGGTTGTGATGTCGATTTATTTCAGCTATACCTACCTGTGCACAGTTTGCTTAGCCCTCTGTTCCACCATTTAGTACCTTCACGAAAGGATACAATCATCTTTCGCGCAGCCCTAACCAGGGGCCAATATACGTTCACGCTACTAGGCCAGTGAACTGTGATATTTCCCAAACCAGGCTAAGTATATTACTTATCTTATTAATAGATCTTAGTTAGCGTCACATAAATGGATGTTCCTACCCGCATTCACTTAACCAATATATTTACATACATTCATGCATCATATAAGCATTATAAGTAAAACTCATACCCAATATAACAGATGCATAAACAAGAAATAAAGTTGCATAAATTGTAGAATACTTCTCTTTATTAATAATTCTAAATAATTAAAACCTCAACCCACCTCGCGCACTTAGCTGTAGGGGTCCGCACACTTAGCTGCAGACTTCTAGGCCTTTGCACACTTAGCTGCATAGCCTCTACCTATGCTACGACCCAAAACATAGAATTCCACTTCAGAGCTATCTCTCATACATGTTCAATCTTAATTAATTTCCTCTAACTACTTAGAGCTTAGCTCTATTTATACAATCCATGGTCCACGGACCATGGGTAGATCTTCTACAACCGACATTACATTTCCAAATAAGGGCGGGCAACCCTATGACTCTTTAACAACTACACACTCCATGACCACAAAATGCGGAGTTTTTACATTTGGATTAAAAAATTGGACCAAAATATCGGCTTTAAGACCCAAAACTTCCCTTGGGGGATCTTGCACCCAACAACCATGCCACTGGTACTTTTGAATATCCTCTTGGATCAAGTACATATGGATAGAGGGATTGAAGCTATAAGGTTTCATAGATGCAGATTGGGCAGGTCCACAATAGTTTCTTGGTACAGTAGGAAGCAGAGATTTGTGGTGCTCAACTCAGCAGAAGTAGAATACATGCTTGCAAGTCAAGCAACATGTGAGGCTATCTGGATGATGAAAATTCTTGTTGGGATATTTGGTCAAAAAATGGATCCTACAGTGATTTATTGTGATAATCAAATTTGTATCAAACTCTCTAAAAATCTTGTATTTCATGGTCAATCCAAGCATATCAACATCTGGTATCACCATCTACAATATTGTGTGCATAGGAGGGTCATGTTGTTGCAGTACATTCTGATAGAGGAACAAGATGCAAATAGTTTGTTAAAGGACTTGTCAAGAGGAAAATTTGAGTTCCATAGACGCAGGATTGGGGTATTTTATAATCACTTTCTTTATGAGAGGGAGCGTTGAAAATGCAGTAAGAAAATATATTTTTGACTTTTCCTTGGTCAAACTAGATTAAAATTTGAATTTTTATTTCAACAAAATAATAGAATATTTGGAGGTAGTTAATTGAGGTGACATGGCTCTTTTCACTTAGTTAACTTTGTAAATTCGAGTTGGAGACACTTGAGTTAAATTCTACATGATTGATTGTTAATTTTTAGCAATATTTTTCAGTTAATTTGAGTTATTATTAGTTTAACTAGTTCTAACTATTAGAAGAACTAGTGAAGATCAAGTTGTGGGCATGGAACTTCAACCACACTAAGTGATCTACAAGTCAATTGATTAATCAACCCTAAATAATTGTTGCATGCAGAGAATTCGAGTTACCCAGTAGAGAAGGAGATTCCAAGGTAGTGTACTATCATTTGTAGCATATTCCCATGTGTACAGGTGGTGAATGAAATAAGATATTAACCTAAGGCTATTTCACAATTCCTTGGTCTGAAAATCCTAAAAAATGGGGGCAATTTCCCAAGGGAACAATGCAAGGAAATAGGAGCTTGGGAAGGCTTCAAATTGGCTAAGCGTTGGGCTAGGTTCAGTAAGTGAGGCATAGGGATAGACTATACACTTATTGTTGGCATTATGATACAGGTGTTGTCCTTGATGGAAACTCACTCATAGGTCAATTCAAATTTGATAAAAGTCAACTCACAGTGTAATAGGTCAATTCAGAGGTAATAGGGCATTGGTACAAGAGAATAGGAAGTTGGAACAAAGGTCTACTGATCAGAATCAAGAAGTTGAAGGAAAAGGATGATTTTAGATAGTTTAAGATGTATACACAAGTTCACCTTGTCAAAGCAGCGTATACACGCAGGTTCACAGAATAAAAGGAGTGTATACGTATGCATGCACTTTCACAAGAAGGAAAGCACATATAGGTTGGAAAATCAAGGAAATACAAGACTAAATAATACCAAGGGTCAATACCATGGTATTAGCCCACAAGTTTGAGTGGGGTAACAACTATTTGATCCTATCCAAGAATACCATGGGCTCTAAGTGTTGTTTTGGTCCGAGGTATTGAGAAAGGCCAAAACCTATATAAGGAGGAGAAGATCAAAGGGCCAAGTGCGCAAGCGAAAGGGTTTCTCAGGAATACTTTTATCTAAAGTGTATTTTATGTTGTAGGGGCTATGATTATGATATGATCTAAAATATTTTGTGCACCTTGGATACAATGTTGGATCAGGATCATGAGATCTGAAATGACTTAACATTGTATGATGTTATATTGGTTGGGCTAGATCTGATTGCTTATGCTTGTTTTATTATTCAAATGTCATGATCTGGGTATGTCTGAAGTCTGGAATAGCAACAAATTTGTAAGTTAATTTTTGCAGATCTATATACTATTTTGCCTTGATAAAGGCACATATACACATAGGTTCGACTCTTCCAGGTATTTTATACAAAAGAAAATCCTATTATTAAAAAATGATTGATCTATCTAATAAGTGTTTTTGTTTTACTGTTGTCTATGAATGAAGTCTTCTTAGATCTAAAAGTAAAACTGAATACATAAGGAGTTTGTGTCTGATTGATTAATTAATTAAGTGAGAAGGGTTATCTTTGCTGCTAACTATCTGGATCTCTATAAATTGATAGTAGATGTTCAAAATATTACTGGTTGGTACATATTTGATTCAGAAGTTTTATGTTTTAGTAGTTTTGAAGGTATACACAGGTTTGGTTAAAGTAAGTAGCATAGACATGCAGGTTGGGTTCAGTAAAGTAGCGTATGCATTCTGATGTATGATTTTTGAGGTTGCAGCTGGTTCTGAATGATGATGCATGTTTCTAGGTTCAGTACAGTGTTCTGGTGACACTGATCTGACTCTTCAGATTACCTAATTGTTGGTTGATGCAGTTTGAGTTTCAAAGTTTCTGATGGGTCTAGTGTGAAAATTTGATGAAACGAGACCTTCATATTATGTTGTTGTGTACTAGGAGCATCCAATCTGAAAATTAATGAAATGTGGTCCCTGGAGGAAGAAATAAGGTCGTAGCCTTCTGTAGGTTAGCACCTACATACTACCAAACATATCAGCTAGTACAAGAGTTAGGGGGTTGTAGCTCCCTTCTGTAGAAGCTAGAAAATGAGAGAAGGTTGTAGCCTTCTACAGGTGGGTGCATGCATACTAGTATGAGTCTACACCAATACAAGATTGTAAACCAATTTTCCTTACATTAAGAAGACAAAGATGACAATAGTAGGTGGTTTTTCTCAAGCATTGGGTTTCCACCTTAAATCTTGGTGTTCATGTGTGTTTCTTATGTGTGATGGTTTATTCTGTTATTACTGCACATAATTACTATATAATAAGATACCGATGCACTGATTAAAGATCAACACATGATAAATTAACTAAATCATAAGTTCTCTGGGTATACATTGGTTTCTTTAATCACAGTAGCGTGCACACAAAAGTTCACTTCACTGAGGTAGCGTATATAAAACTTATTGGGAAGTGAAAGATTATTGAAATGTAAATAATGGTTCACCCCCCTCTTAGTATTATTTCCAACAATTGGTATCAGAGTAAGTCCTTCAGAATAAGCTTGATCACTTGAAGGGAGATCTTTCAAGATGAATAATCACGAAGGCATGGGATCTATTAGACCACCAATCTTCAATGGGAACAACTTGTTATATTGGAAAATAAAAACCATTGCCTATCTTTAGTCACTTGGAAGTCGATGTTTGGGAAATTGTGGAAGGAGGATACCAATTTCTAGTAGCAAATATCTATAGATATAGTAGGTAAGAAGTTATACGAAATGAATGCCAAAGCAGTCAATACTTTATTGGAAATTATGTCAGAATCAGAATTCATCAAAGTCATGCAACTCAAGAAAGCCAAAGAGATATGGGACAAAATCATTTAGAGCTATAAAGGAGACTCCCAGGTAAAATGTGATAAGCTCCAAACTCTTAGAATTCAGTATGAAACTATTAAGATTCATAGTGATGAAAGTATTGATAATTATTTTTTGCGTGTAGATGATATTGTTAATTGTATGAAGAATAGGGGTGAAGAGATAAAGGAGGCTACTTTAGCAAAGAAAATTTTGTGATCCTTGTCTTCTAAGCTTGAGTCAAAAGTATCTGCTATAGAAGAAAAGCAGGATCTTCAATCTATTACTATGGTTCAACTTCATGGAATTCTAATTGCCTTTTAAATGAGGAAAGGAGGTCCATTAGATATGAGAGACGCTGCTTTCAAAGCTTCAGCTAAAGGAAAATAAAAGGAAGAGCACAATGAATCAAGATATATTTCAGAAGAAGAATATGAGGTAAACTTTGTCAAGAATCTTCAATGGGGCTCTAGAAGATTCAAACATAAGCTACCATTCAAATGATTTGCTTGTGGTAGAGTTTGTCATTATGCTACAAAATGTCCTAGTAAAGATAATCATGAAAAAGGAAAAGAATCTGCAAAAGGCTATAGAAAATAGGTTGTTAATAGAATAAGTTACTATGCTCATAAAGATAGTGATGGATTATCTAATAGTGATGAAGATGAAACTAAACAAGATTATAAACTACTCATGGCTTATGACAATGATGATTTTTTGGATGCTTTAGAAGAGGAATACTTTCTTGAAGAAAACACTAAACTCAAAATCTGTTTGGAAGAAAAGAATATGATCATAGACACGTTGACACATCAATTCACTGAAAGAGAAAAGCACAATGAAAAAATAGAATGTGAAGTTGTGGGTCTAAGAAAAGAACTTGAGAAGAAAAAATCTCTTAATCTTAGATTTGCTAAAGGATCAGAAACTTTAAATGAAATCATCAAGGTTCAGTGTTCTCCTATTATAAACACAGGTCTTGGATATACTAAAGAATCATCCCAATCACAAAATCCATCAACCTCCAACAGAAACTATCTTGATGCAGCAAAGACCAGTGAACATTATGTCAATCGTCAGCAAAAGCCTAAAAGTACTCATAAGGTAAATCATGATCAATTTACTCCAAGATGAACATCAATAGAAGCATCAACCAAAAGGTAAACAATACCAAAAGATTCTATGATCACAGAAACTTCTTTAACAGACAATGTTTTTCATGCCATAACTTTGGGCATAAGGCTACTCAATGTGTTGCTTACAAAACTATCATGACTATAGAAGCACGAAATCAAAGGAGCATAACAGGAATCAAGAAAATTTCTTATAATAACTTTTCTCCTCTTGAAGATGAAATTGAATGTTCATTTTGTAATAATTTTGGTCATGAAGAATATGAATGAAGGAACAAATTTGGCCAACGCTTCAAAAGGAGCAAACATCATCAAATTCTAGGGTATGGAGAAAGAATAAATTTCAATGAGAAAGATGTGGCATAGCTCTATTTGTATAAGGACAAGAAATTTAGTGGTACATTGACAATAGATGCTCCAAACATATGACAGGTGATAAAGAGAAACTCCATTCATATAATGCTTTAGAAAAAGAAAAGAATGTCTCCTTTGGAAATGACACACCAGCTGTCATTAAAGGTAAAGGTTTTGTTTATTTGAAAAGAAATATTAAAGTTGGAAATGTCATGTATGTTTATGGTTTAAAACATAACTTGTTGAGTGTCAGTCAAATGTGTGATAAAGGAAATGAAGTTGTGTTTCGATCAAATGGATGTGTGGTTCGTGAGCTTGATATAGGAAAGGCAGTAATCAAAGGTATAAGAACCCAAAACAATCTATACATAATGAAAGGAGGACAAAAACAATGCTATCTAAGAAAAATAGATGAAAACTAGTTATGGCATAGAAGATTGGGGCATTTAAGTTTTTCTAAAATAAGAAAAGCATGCAGGCTCAAGGCGGTTCGTGATCTTCTGTATTATTTTGTCTTTGAGGTTTCTGCAAGTTTCATGATTATGTAGATTATCTTTCGAATACATCGCATTAGGTTTCTTTCTAATCAACGTTTCGAACCAGCAATGATAGTTCATCTTCAAGATGTGAAATATTATTGAAAGACTATTCTCATTTTTCCAAGTATATAGAGATGAGATGCTTAGCCAATAGATATTAGAATTTAAAAATTTTTAATTTATTCTATTTTGTTATAATTTTAATTGTTTTATCATATTTATTTTGCTAATTTAATTATATTTTGTGATATTTAGGGATTTTAAATTCATTATCTAATTATTATCTTCATTGGTTATACTAATTTCATTAGGGTTATATTAATTATATTTGTATTAATTTTTAATTAATTTTATAATTATTTAATTAATTTAATTATTTATTAATTTATTATTTTATTCTTTTATTTAAATTAATAATAATTATTAATTATTATAATTGTTAATTAGTTTTAATTAATATGGATTAATTGTTATATTAATCATTTATTAATTATTTATTATTTAATTTTAATTTTTGTTTTAATGAATTATTATTATTATTATTTTTAATTCGGGTTATTAAATGTTTTATTTGAATTTGTGTTATTTTAATCATATTCATTTTATTATAGTCGTGATTATTTGTTAGGTTTATTGCCTATTCTAAGTTTGGAGCTATTTTCAGTATATCTTTTAATAATTATAATTTTAATTGTATAATTGTTATATAGCGATGTAATATTATTAATAAATAATTGATAAATATATTATACATTTAATTTATTTATAATTTATAATTTTTGTTTTAATGTATTATTATTATTATTTTATTAGGGTTATTTATGTTTTATTGTAATTGTTTTGATTTTGAATTTGTATTAATTTTAATCATATTCAATGAGAACAGTCTTTCAATAATATTTCACATCCTAAAGATGAACCACCGTTGCTGGTTAGAAATGTCGATCAGAAAGAAACCTAATTGTGATGTATCCGGAGGATAATCTACATGATCTTTCAGATATCAACATCCTAGAAAATACCATATGCAAACGATGACAAGTCAATAAGAAAACTAGAGTTTATTTCAGTGAAAAAGAGGGATTAGCAAGTAATCCTCTTGAACTCATCCATACTGATTTATGTGGACCAACAAGGAAAAAGTCACCTCGTGGAGAAGAATACTTTATTTTATTCATTGATGATTCTTCCAGAATGTGTTGGATAGGTCTACTAAAGCATAAATATGAAGCATTTGAGAAGTTTAAAGCCTTCAAAGCTTTAGTTGAAAATGAACTAGATCGAAAAATCAAATGTCTCAGATCTGATCGAGGAGAAGAATTCATATCATATGAATTCTTTGATTTTTATGAATAATGTGGAATAAAAAGGCACTTCTCTCTTGCCAGAACTCCTCAAAAAAATGGCGTAGTAGAAAGCATGAACAGAACAATTCAAAAAATGGCTCGAGCTATGCTTGATGAATCTGGAACTCCTACCACCTTCTAGGATGAAGCTGCATTTAATGTTGTGACTATTCTCAACAAATCTCATGTTTGGGTAAATAGTGATCAAACTCCATATGAACTTTGGTATGGTAAGCCTCCTACTATAAAACACTGATGAAAAACTTGGTAAGTTTGAACCCAGAGCAGATGAAGGAATTATTATTGGTTATTCATCCAGAAGCAAAGGACACAAGTGTTATAATAAAACGCTTTGGAAAATTGTTGAATGCATTGATGTAGTAATTGATGAAGCATGCGAAATATGGAACATATGAAATCAACAAAGGAATATGATAATGAGGAAGATGGTGAATTCTTTCCCATATCAAATCAAAATGATATAGAGGAAGAAACCAATGAAGCATCAGAAGAAGATACAACAGACAGAGAAAAGACTCCATCCAAGTATGTTTAAAAAGAATCATCCAGAATCTCAAATTCTAGGAGAAAAAGGGTCTGGAGTATAGACAAGAAGAACTCTTACATGAACCTCAAGTTATCTAGCATTACTATCCTCCATAGAATCATGGAATATAAATTAATCTAGAAAAGATTAATGTTGGGTTAAGGCCATGGATGAAGAACTTGACCAAATTGGAAATAATGATACTTGGTAATTAGTTCCTAGACCTCATGATAAAAATGTTATAGGAACAAAATGGATATTTAAGAATAAGTTGAATGAAAATGGAGAGGTTATTAGAAACAAAGAAATACTTGTTCGTAAAGGGTATGCTCAACAAGAAGGTATAGAATTTGAAGAAACTTTTTCACCTGTTTCGAGACTTGAAGCCATAAGAATGTTTCTTTCTCTTTCAAGTTTTCAAAAATTCGAAGTATATCAAATGGATGTAAAATCGGCTTTTATTAATGGTGATTTAGAAGAAGAAGATTATATTGAGAAACCAAAAGGATTCATTCTAGGAAATGATGCAAAGCTTGTATGAAAGCTCAAAAAGGATCTATATGGTCTGAAATAAACTCCAAGGGCTTGGTATTATTGTCTTGACAAATATCTACAACAACAAGGTTTCACAAAAATTTTTGCAGACAACAACTTATACACAAAGATTGAAAATGACAAACTACTAATTATTGATGTTTATGTTGATGATATCACCTTTGGTAGCAATGAAGAATCTATGAGTCAGAACTTTTCTTTGGTTATGTAGCAAGAATTTGAAATGTCCTTACTTGGTGAACTTACTTATTTTCTTGGTCTACAAGTACAACAATCGAAAGATGGTATTTTTCTTTTAAGTAGATTTTGAAGAAGTACGGAATGGAAGATTCTAAACTAGTATGTACTCCAATGGTAACATGATGCAATCTTAATTCTAATGATGAATCACCTACATTGAATCAACCAGCATACAGATCTATGATTGGAAGTCCGCTCTATCTAACTAGTACCAGACATGATATCATGCATGCAGTAGGAATTGTTGGAAAGTTCCAAGAAAATCCAAAGGAATCACATGTTCAGTTAGTAAAAAGAATATTCAAATGTCTTCAAGGAACTGAAGACTTTGTTCTATGGTATCCTAAAGATATAGATCTTACTCTTCATGCATATACATATGCAGATTGGGCAAGAAATTTTGATGATCGAAAAAGCGTTAGTGGAGGTTCATTCTACATGGGATCACGATTAGTGTCTTGGTTCAGCAATAAACAAAGTTTGATTTCCTTATCTACAACTGAATCAAAATATGTGGATGATGCATCTTGCTACACACAACTACTTTGGATGATGCAAACATTACAAGATACTCAAATCACATGTACTCCACCCATCTCCATTCTATGTGATAATACAAGTGCCATTAGCATTTCGAAAAATCTAGTCATGCACTCAAAGACCAAGCACATACCCATTAAGTACTATTTTCTATGAGAACAAGTGCTTGAACAAAAGGTTAAATTGGAGTATGTTCCCTCTAAAGAATAGGTTGTTGATATATTCACCAAGCTACTTCCCAGAGAAACATTTGAATATCTCAGAAAAAAGTTGGGAGTAGTTTCTGCATCATCTTGCTGTTAAATTCATTTTTTCAGTAGAAGTTTCCTATACACGGGTTTCATGAAGGATAGTCACGTATATACGTGAGTTCTATGGCTATAAGAGTGTATATGTTTTTCTGATAGAAAAATAGTGGGTCTGGTATGGGTGCTCAATCTTATATTAATGTTTACAGTTTGCTGATATGCTTTGTTCATTGATTTTTATCTAACTGATGAAGATGCCTTGATGAATAATTTATTGACAATGCTCAGGTAGCACAGGTTCAAGGGAACACTAACCTTATCAAACATTTTGTATTTTTGGCATTATGGTTGTTGATTACAGCTATGGTTTTAGATATTCATATCAATTGTTGCATAGGTCATGTAGAGATCTAGGGTGTAATATGTCTCCTTCTATCATAGTCTATTCTTGAATGAGTCCTATTGGACATATGATATAATTTGTATACCCACTTTGCATGGGAAGGATGATGTAATAATTGTTGTATTTCAATCTTGTATAAACAATTGGTATATCCCCACTTGGTTGGGTGGATGAGTAAAATTTGGTGTATCCCCACTTGGATGGGTGATTGATGTATGTATGAGGCATTGGTCTTAGGGAGGTCATACTCTCTTACTTCAGTAATCGATTCATGTTATTATTTTGAAACATATCTCTGCAAACTCTGCATGTACTCAGCGGGACCATGGATAGCATAGTGTATCTCAAAGGGGGAGAATATTTTGGTCTTCCCTTTTCCCTTCAAAGGGGGAGAGTATTTTGGTGTTGCTTGATATCTCAAACAGTTTCTACAACTTGCAGTAATCAACACCAATATGGTTTCCATCAAGTCCAAAGGGGGAGATTATTGGAATTATGATACATATATTGTTCTTGATGGAAACTCACTCACAGGTTAGTTCAAATTTGATAAAAGGAAACTCACAGTATAACAGGTCAATTTAGAGGTAACGAGGCATTGGTACAGAAGAACAGGAAATTGGAACAAAGGTCTACTGATCAGAATCAATAAGTTGAAGGAAAAGAATGTTTTTAGATAGTTTAAGATGTATATGTAGGTTTACCTTTTCAAATCAACATATGCACGTAGGTTCACAAAAAAAAAGGAGCGTATACGTATGCACACACTTTCACAAGAGGAAAAGTGTGTATAGGTTGGAAAATCAAGGAAATACAAGACTAAAGAATACAAAAGGTCAATACCATGGTATTAGCCCACAAGTTTGAGTGGAGTAACAACTATTTTATCATGTCCAAGAATACTACAGGCTTTCAGTGTTATTTTGGTCCGAGGTATTGAGAAAGGCCAAACCCTATATAAGGAGGAGAAGGGGCCAAGTGTGCAAGTGAAAGGGTTTCTCAGGAATGTTAGTGTCGGTATCTTCATCCCTCCATCAGTGATCAAATTCTCTTCTTGCATTGCATATTAGGTGTCTCGCTTAGTCAGTTGCATTCCATTAGGAGCATGGATCATCTGACTGCAGTGGCTTGTTGTACATTTTCCCTCATGCCCTTTACCTGTTGGCCCATTTCCATTCATCTTTATCATCTGCAGTCATTTTTTGTCTTTAAATCTGCAAGAGTCAATTTTAGGGTTTCAGTTTCATTAGTTCTAGGGTTTCGTCGAAAAGGTCTTCAAAATGTTCAATAATGGTCAACAGGCACATGAGGAGGATGAATAAAGTTCCAGTACCAATAAATTCCATAATCATATGCCTAAATATTTATTTTTCCTCAAAACCCTATTTTGAGGAAAAACAGAGTATTCTATGTTTTCATGTATAAAATTTGATGTAATTTCAATTTTTCATATGTAACAACTTTAGTGGCAACCCTAGTCACCTTGCCAAGTTTTAGCATCTCCATCACCTGCAAGACAAACAAAAAGTCAAGTCATTTAGTTCATTCAACGTGAAATAAAGCAAAACTTCCTAAAAACAGAGTTTGAAAAGAAAGTTGCAAACGTAAACACTACAAAAGTGGGTTTTATGAGTGAAAAATTAAAGTTTCTTGTATATAAGCCACTTCTTGTGTTTAAATAACTCATCTGCATCCAAAAGAGAAAGAGAAACTTAAAGCAAGGTCATGGTAGGAAAATTGCAGCAAATAGTTCCATTTTCAGGGGCGCGGCATATTGGGTCACTGGCATGGCACATAGGGCTGGCACAACACATTGGGCCCCCCTCCACAGTGCAAAAAATACACTAGCGCAGCGCATAGAGCAGGTGCGGCGCGTTGGGTTTGTGGCATGGTGCATAGAGCTGCAAGTCATTTTCACCCACAAAATTCATCCAAATGCTAAATTTGCTCGGTTGCCACCTGTCCAAAGTAAGTCAAACAATCTCCCAATTCCAATGAATGTATGTCTTAAGATGTTTATGATGATTTAGTGAGCAAAATTTCAAACCCAACCTCCTTGCAATTTTTTCGTAAAAACAATTGCTTAGGGTTTGTAATTGTGTTTTTGTTGCCAAGTCCACTCCATCACTCCATCACCCTTTGATTCCCTGATCTATTTTCTAGTTTCATTAATTCATTCCACTATCCCCGTATCCCTAAATTCATTCACCCCCTATCCCCAATTCTCACTATCCCAAACCCTAGCTACAAATTCCCAAACCCTAATTGTTATCCCAAAGCCTAATAACTGTCCCTAAAACCCTTCTTTTCCCCAAATTCCATTCAGCAACATTCCCAAAACCCCTCTTACCCTCTCCCTTCACAGTCCCTCATACATTTTCATGCATTTGACAGCAAAAAAATCAAAGACACCTGAAATCTCTTCATACTCATTTAAGACAACTCAAAAATTTGGAAAACATGGAATCTGATCCTTCCTATGACCAAGATGAAGAGACACACAGTGACTCTCCTACAGAAATGCATCCAAGGAGACCTCACAAGGGTGGTAAACATATACGAGAGGAGCCTAATTCACTTTCTGAGCTACAGGCCTGCCCTCTTGCTATCACTTGCTTTCAACACCAATCCTGTTATCAGTTCTGTGGGATGGTTGCAAGAGTCTAGTACCATCATGAGTTGACCAGGTTGTTTGTGCTTCATCTACATAATGGCCAAGTCACTCTAGAAGGTGTGACATTCACCTTGTCACTGGAGTCTATTTCTCTAGCAACTAGCATTCCAAATGTCAAAGAGCAATGGAATAAAAGGCAGAAAATTGACAGGGAACATTATGAGCCATACATCAAGGCTAGTTATTAGAGACATCTTAGCATAATTTTTCCCTTCCGGTACCTGAAAGACTCATATGCTCCCTTGGTGAAACTCATAATTAAGTATTTCAACTGTGAGGGCCGGTTTTCTCTCCTATATGCCTATCATATCAGATTGTCGATGCACTTTCCTAGGGTGAGAATGATGAATCTCCCCTACTTCATGTGCCAAAATATTGAGAAGATGACCACCGTAGTGCAAAGGAAGAGTCCTCAGCAGTAGTATAACAACATATACCATTTTGCACTAATCAAGATTGTGGTCGTGCATTAGCTTGGTTTGTAGAACATCTCATGGGAGGATTTCATTTCTCATGAGGTCTTCACGTATCCTCAAGTACCTCCAGAAGCTTTTCATGATATAGGTGGACCTTCACATCAGCAGGAGAGTCATGATACACAGACCGCTAGTGTGTCGGTGTTTATCACCTATCAAAAGGGCACTAGAAGGTTGTTTGCAGTAGAAAAGCAAGTATTATCTCCACCTAGGGTGGAAGGGGTCTCACTTCCTCCATCAGCAAAGCAGGTTCAAGACAAGGGCAAGAGACCATTACATGATGAGGGGCCTTCAGGAGAGCAAGAGATAGATTTCATTCTCATTCAGGATGATGACATTGATCTGGGCCCACAAAGCTCAAAGCTCAAGGAGATCATCCAGGAGCAACAGGCGAACATCAATGATTTATCCCTCAACCTAGAAAGAGCTAAGTGGATAATCAAATACCTAGAGTAAATAAACAAGTAGCTAGAGGATCAACAAACCATTATGGAGCTACAAAACATACGAGAAAACTGCCAAACTGTCAAGAGGAGGAAAGTGAAGCTCACACCACTTGAGCAAGAAATCAATGCTGATGGAGAATCTTGGCTTGAGAGAGTGAATATCCACTTAGAAAAGTTGCTAGAGAAGGCCAATAGGGAGAAAACAATGTTGAGGCACATGTCCTACCATTACTTGGCGAGAAATAAAAGTTGCAAGGCAAGAATCAGAAACTTGAAGGCCAAGTTGAAGAAGGCATCGAGGAAGTGAAAGGAGCAAGATAGACTTTAGATATTGGCTGAGGATTCCTTGGCCCAACATAGCACTTGATGGAGAACACTCGGCCCAAATTTCAAAAAAATTGGGACACTTTTTGCAATTTTGGAATTTTTGGGCCAAAACACAGGTTTTTTTGCCCAATGCGTCGCGCCACCTGGCGCTTGCTTTTGATGGAGACCTCCTTTTGATGAAAACTCAGCATTTTTGGATTTTTCATGGAAAAATATGCATGCTCACCAATGGCCAAGAAATTTTGATAGGTTTTGAGCCCCCAAAAAGGTCAAAAACACCCGAAAAATGACCTTTCTGCCCCTTTTTGGACACACAGGAAGTAGTGTTGGGAGAACTCAATTTTGGAGGGGCAAATGGAGGCCAAATTAAAAAATTCCACTTGTTGTGGAAAGTAGACAGGCATAAATTTCCAACAAGAACACTTGGAGCAAATTTGGACACTGGGAAGGCCTCCAAAAGCAGCTGCAAAAAGGCGTTATGCATAGGGAATTCAGTGTGGCGCATTGGGAAAATTTTGCTCAGTTTGACTAAAAATACTTTGTTTCACCTACTTTCTTGACAGTTTGACTTTTCTCCTTGTTAATGTCAAACTCATGGTGTAATTTAATGTAATTTGATGGATCTTGATGTGATTATGTAAATTTTCACTCATAGAGGTAGATTCATCCATCAAAAAGTAGTTTGCAACTAAATGAATCAATTCCCTAGTTTTTAGAGGCAAGCTATTCCACTACCTAATTTTTAGTTCTCAGTTTATAATTTGTTGGAACAACTCCTAAACTTATGATCCCAACCCCTAGAGGCTAGGATGAGTGGTTTTTTTCCTATATCTTGTGATTTTTCAGTCATTAGCAAGGGTTGGACATTTGAGAAAGCTTGGAGTTTCATTGTATACATTTTTCAGCTGTTTTGGCTAAGGAATAGAGCAGGGTTTGCAGCACTCTATGGGATTCATGTGGCATTTTTCTTTAATATTGTGTTTCCTTCTGTAAATCTAAGTTTACATGTGTTTTATTTATGCCATTCTCTCTCTTGTTTCATCTTAACTAAAACAAACAAGGATAAAGGTAGAATTCATTGAAATTGCAGTGCTCTACCTAGGGTTTGCTTAGTTATTTATGTTTTCAGTTGTTTGAAGAGGATCCCTGAGGTTTTCTTGCCCTCTTCAACTCTTCATTTGTCTAAATCTCTCCATTTCATTCAATCTGAAGTATCAAATCATTTGTCTATCTTGCCCCATTGAGATCTCTGCAAAACCGAGCCTCATTCCCCAGACCCAAAATCTGCATTTCCATTTGAGCCAACAAAACATCATCAAAATTAATCAAACTCTTTTGCACAAATACCTAGCCTAAAATTAGTCTTCACATAAGTCATCTCAAGCCTCATTGATCATCTTTGCTGAGATTGACAGGAGAGAGCCCTCTCCCAACCTGGTAGGGCTAGCTACTAAGTTAAGCTTGGTTTGATGTTACCCTAGATCCTACCTTTCTCAGTCTGAGGTAGATTTAGGCCCTAATAAGGAATAATTCTATCTGAAGTATATTTTATGTTGTAGGGGCTATGATTATGATATGATCTGAAATATTTTGTGCACCTTGGATACAATGTTGGATTAGGATCATGAGATCTGAAATGACTTATCATTGTATGATCTTATATTGGTTGGAATAGATCTAATTGCTTACACATGTTTTATTCATTAAATGTCATGATCTGTGTATGTCTAAAGTCTGGAATAGCAACAAAGTTGTAAGTTAATTTTTGTAGATTTATACGTAGGTTCGACTCTTCCAAGTAGCGTATACAAAAGAAAAACCTGTTATTCAAAAATGACTGCTCTATATGATCAGTGCTATTGTTTTACTGCTCTCTTTCAATGAAGTCTTCTTAGATCTGAAAGTAAAACTGAATTCATAAGGAGTTTGTGTTCGATTGACTGATTGATTAAGTGAGAAGGGTTATCTTTGTTGCTGGTTGTCTGCATCTCTATAAATTGATAGTAGATGTTAAGAATATTATTGGTTGGTATAGATTTGATTCTAAAGTTTTATGTTTCATTAGTTTTGAAGGTATATGAAGGTTTGGTTAAAAGAAGTAGCGTATACACGGAGGTTGAGTTCAATAAAGTAGCGTATGCATTCTAATGTACAATTTTTGAGGTTGCAGCTAGTTCTGAATGATGATGCAGGTTTCTGGGTTCAGCACAGTTTTCTAGTAACAGTGATCTGACTGTTCAGATTAACTAATTGTTGGTTGATGCAGTTTGAGTTTCAAAGTTTCTGATGGGTATAGTGTGAAAATTTGATGAAACGATGCCTTCATATTATGTTGTTGTGTACAAGGAGCATCCAGCCTGAAAATTAATGAAACATGGTCCCTGGAGGAAGAAAGAAGGTCGTAGCCTTCTGTAGGCTAGCACCTATGTACTAGTAAACATATAAGATAGTACACGAGCTAGGGGGTTGTAGCTCCCTTCCAGTAGAATATGGAAAATGAGAGAAGGTCGTAGCCTTCTACAGGTGGGTGCCTGCATACTGGTATGAGTCTGCACTAGTACAAGATTGTAAATCGATTTTCTTTATATCAAGAAGATAGAGACGAAAATAGCAGGTGGTTTTTCTCCCTCATTGGGTTTCTACCTTAAATCTAAGTGTTCATGTGCATTTCTTATGTTTGCTGGTTTATTCTATTATTACTACACATAGTTACTATATAATAATATATTGATGCACTGACTAAAGATCAACATATGATACATTAACTAAATCATAAGTTCTTTGTGTATATGCTAGTTTCCTTAATCACAGTAGCGTGCATACACAAGTTCACTTCACTGAAGTAGCTATATAAATCTGATTGGGAAATGAAAGATTATTGAATTGTAAATACTGATTCACCCCCCCCCCCCTATCAGTATTATTTCCAACATTTGCAGATTGTGCTTAGGCTTGAGCAAACATTTTATTTCTTCTCTATTCTCTGATTAATGCAATACAAATAGTAAGGGGTTTTGAGCAATTAATTTCTCCTAGACAAATCTTTGTGTATGTGTGATGTTTCATTTGCATGCCAATGATTATTATTTTCGATGGTGAATTAACTTTTACAAATCAATAGAGTATCTTCAAGTCTTGTGATTTAGTAAATTTCGTGAGTAGTATTCAATATAAAAACTAATTTCTACACCCATCATCCCCCCCTACTAGAATTATTGTTGAGCCTTGAGAAACTAATTCTTCTTCTCTTCTTTTCTCTTGTTTGTTAATTTACCCGAGGACTTACTTGATGTCCCAAGTTGAGTTGGTTCTGGTTACCCTTGTTGGGTAGAATATTGCATCCTCTTATATATACTACTATTATTGGGACTTTTCTTCCTGGTTTTGTTGTTCTTGGAGTCCTATCAGTAAAGATGGATTGAACTTGTGCCCTATCCATTGAATTCCATGTCTTTGAATGATTATCTTATACAAAGGGGCCCATGCTAGTGCTACTTGTAACTGATCAGGAGAGTGATACTCCCTTATCTTCATGCAATGGTACAACCCTTTCCATATTCTTTGAAAATCCTATGAGCTTTCTCCCCTTAACAGTTTGAAATTTCCTCAAAATGGAGGATAACTTCTACTTGTATCTTCTTCCAAATATCTTCTATTTTGGGTTACTATGCAAGGATAGCATAGGACATTGTAAGTACGGAGAGGATGGATGCTTAGGATCGATCCACAGTGATTCCTTCAGTTCCCATCCAATATTAGTTTCACTACCTCTACCTCTATTTCTTCATGTCTTAGTTGTTAATTTTTCTTAGGGATATATTATTCTTTGCTTTAATAATTGCATTTCATTATTTCCATATTTAAATTCACCCTATAACATTGTATCATTATTCATTTTTACATCATTATTGAACAACAAACACAACTATGTAGAAAGAACAATATCATTATCAATGTAGTGGAACATAAAGGAACATTATAGGAAAAGAATTAACACATAGAGACAACAGGATTGGTCAGAGACTAGCAAAAAACCCACTATGATGAAAACCCTTTCAAATTCTTATTCTTATTATATTTCTTGTTAGGTCCCTATACTACAAGTGTAACCCCTTATTGTTATTAATGAAACTCCCTTATTATATTGTTGTGCCCATGTAGTCCCCATATTGTTATTATTGTACCCCATAGAATCCTACTATTGTTATTGTGTGCCCTTACATTATTATTGTTATGTCAGCTAGATTACATTATGACCCCTTAGACTCTTGTATATAGAAGGATGTCTTATCATTTGTATCATCCAAGAATTGTTCATTTGTGTAATGTAAAGGAGGTTTCCCCCTCGAAGAGGCTAATTTCTAAGGCATTGATCTATCTTTTCTATCTTTTTGTGAGTCGGTTTCATAACATTTCCATTGAATGATTTAGAAGAAGAGAGTACAATGATCCATATCTTCATCCATACAACTATCCAAAAAAATAAATTAAACAATATCCATAATATCAACCTAATCAGGAACCTATAGTCAACTGTCACTAATAGTAGTCAACTTCCAAACTCTGTGGTCAATGGGCGAAAACTTTGGTCAACTGACAAATTCAACCTTTAGGTTCCAGTCATAGGGAAGATGTGTCATTCATGCGACTGAAAGACTTTAGTCAAAATTTATCCATGACATGCCTAAGGTTGCAGTCAAAATTTATCCATGACATGCCTGTGGCTAAGAGCCGAAACCCTAAAAAAAGAGATGGAGCTTCAGACCCTGCAATTTCAAACCTGTGCTAACCAATCTCTGCAAACTTGCCTTTGACCTGTGCCAAACCAAAGAAGATAATAGAAGAATGTCTCATTATCATGTCCAAATGAGGTTAAGGTCACTTGTATTTATAGCCTTCGAAGGGTGTCTAATTTGTTTTAGGGCCAACCTGATTAGATATGCATATATGAGATTTAATTCAAAAATACACTTTCCCTTGTCGAAATTGAGCACTTCAATAGTCAAAATTGCTCCTCTTGAAAAGATGAATCTCATCCCATGTTTGGAATTTTTCACTGAGATACAAAATTAAAACTCCCTCTCACCTAGGGAGAAATTCCAACTACATCATGTAATCATTGCAAGAATCCTATCATCAAACCATATCCAATCTCAAGTTTCTCGTCATCAAATGTGATCACTGCTCATATTTACTCATCTCTTTCTTATTCGTGCTTATCTCTTAATTATCCCTAATCATATGCCGAACATTCTTGAAAATAAAAGAAGAATAATTTTACATCGGAGGGGATCCTAAGCTACCACCATCTATCCATCAGGGAGTCATCGCTACCACTCGAAATCACTGCCAGCGGGGAGCCTAATGCTACCACCCAGGAAACAATAGAGAGTTGATCATCAGGGAACACATATAAACCTAGAACCACATCAGGGAGCTTAGTCTCAACCGAAAATATCATGGGGAAGAAAACATCTCCAACCCCATATTGAGAAATAATTGATATATTGGAGCACATCTCAACCAATCTTATTACCCATTGATCTTCCCAACAATGACCCTCAAGAGTCACATGGTATAACACTTGTATTATAATTTGAGCTTGGGGGAGATACTAGACTAACCAAAGGTAAGGATCACACACCCCCAAGCATCCTCAACCTATTGACCAAATAAGGAGGGGTAATCCCAACAAACCCAACTTGTGGGTATGATGCCAACTAGGGTATACTCTTCATAGACCAATATAGGGGGAGATACCAAACTTGTCAAGATAGACAAGGATCACACACACCCTATGGGTAATAGATAGGGTAGAAACGTGTACATCCCTATTGTCTAGAGATTCCTCAACCTTAGGATCCCTCCATCTCAATTCCTCACCTTAGGAGCTTAGACAAGGGGGAAGAGCTAGCTTAATGTTCTTTATCAATTGTTCTGTATATAGATTAGAATCATATAATTGTGTTCATATTTAGTATAATGTCATAATAACAACAATATTTTGTTAATGCAGGACATCAAATCAAATATTAGAACAAAAAATACATATATCACAAAAATTATACCTTATACATCCTCCCTTTTATAGAGGCAGCAACCAAAAGCCTCAACTTATTTCATACAACAACACAATCTCAATATAAGAGGAAATATCAATCCTAGCTACATACATTATTCTATATCAATAAGATCCCACTCTTTGTTATCACAATGTATCCCTCTCATATCTAGAACTTGCTCAAACAACTCTCCAATGAGCTTTTGCAACCCGCCTAATGACTAGCCATGCCAACAACATTATATTCAACCTCAGTCATGTTTAAAGCTACAGAATTCTCATCAAAAATATCATGTAAGATCTCATACTAAGGCAACACCCAAATGTGCTCATATCATCAATAACAATCCCAAACAACATCAGCATATCCATGCAGTCACATATCATAAGAAGAATATCTCAGACCAAAAATCAATCATCCCATGCAAATATATTGAAGTGTTCTTGACGACAACTCAATCTGTACTCAAGTTGTTCTAAGACATATATATATATGGATGGGCGCTCACATGGAACATCAATGCTTCAATCAAATAGTGGTTACCAAGTTAGGTTCAATAATATGTCTTCATAACTTCTTGAAATTCATTGGAGTGTTCAAGGATTCACATTTCTGCTTTCTTTGATAGCTTCATAATATAAAAAAAAAAAATTCCCAACTTCAAATATAATGTATCATGCTGTGATTATTCATTTAGAACTTCAGAGGCCATATCCCCCTTACTTTGATCATCAAAGGATCATTACCTATCAAGAATAGGCCATCAATATATAAAACCAAAATCAAAGTCATACCTCAGACCATTTTTGAAGTAGAGGTTTGATTGGCACATCTTCCTGGCTTCACCATATAACTGTCAACACAAACATTCTAGGCTTCACCATGTAACTAGATCCATGCAGTCACATATCATAGGAAGAATCTCTTAGACCAAAAATCGATTATCCCATGCAAATATCTTGAAGTGTTCTTGGCGACAACTCAATCTGTACTCAGGTTGTTCTAAGACATATATATATATGGATGGGTGTTCACATGGAACATCAATGCTTCAATCAACTAGTGGTTACCAAGTTAGGTTAAAAATTATCTCTTCATAACTTCTTGAAATTCAATTGGAGTGTTAAAGGATTCACATTTCCACTTTATTTGATAGCTTCATAATCTATATATCTATATATATATATATATTCCCAACTTTAGAACATAATCTATCATGCCATGATTGTTCATTTGGAACTTCATAGGCCATCTCCCCCTTATTTTGATCATCAAAGGATCATTACCTATCAAGAATAGGCCATCAATATATAAAACCAAAATCAGAGTCATACCTTAGACCATTTTTGAAGTAGAGGTTTGGATTGGCACATCTTCCTAGCTTCACCATATAATTGTCAATGCAGACATTCCAGTCTCAAGAAACTTGCTTCATAAAATTCTTTATACAAACATAACACTTGGCTAAACCAATATGATCAATCTTAAATAAATCAATATTGTCTAATCAAATCAACCAAGTCAGCTTATCAAGCCTTAGATGATAGACCAAAGCTAATATCAAAATCATAAAAGTTTTTGCCAATATCATTGTAATAAAATCTTTGATCCAAGTGTCAAGTAGGGGTTACATCCAAATACCAAGTTACAACACCTTTTTATTTACCAATCATTATCCAAACCATCCTTATGATCATAGCATGAATCTTTTCTACCACTAAATATGAATGGATACATCAAAGACATGTCATATAAGTTCCATTCATTCATTGTGAGATTACTACATACTAAATTACAATTGTTTATACTTCAACCGTTTTTCCAAAAACAATGAGGTCAATACAAAATAATTATTGAATACCCATATTATTCATTGAAAGTTACTATGCTCACATACTACTTACATCAAGGGAAATCATTAGATATCAAGTTAAAACCCAAATTTGTTCCCATAGTGAGTTCAATCAATCCATAACCCAAAACATATCTAAGCATCAAGTCAAAGTTCTAAATCATCTCTATGAATTAGCAAGAATTATGTAAAAACTCCAAGAATTTCTCATCTATACAAATTAGCCAAATATTGTCAAACCCTTACAACTATTATCAAATATTGTCATACACTAGCTTCAATGGTTAAGTCATAATAACATATTGATATGCATATTCCAGTCACCTGCAAACATAGTTTTAGTCAACACATTCACACTCTCTTTAGTAATTCAGATATTCAAACTTGCCTACTCATAGGACATCCTATTATATGTTCCATGTCTGTAGGACTGTTATACTCTAGGCACACTTATGATTTTATGCATAAAGCTTTAGTTTTTGTGACCTACGGGAATAACCGCAGCCATAGGCTTTCTTCAGTGTAGTTGAGAAGCTACAACCACAACCTTAAGATTTCTTCCATCTGGTTGGGGCTTAGACTAAGGGAGGCCCTCTCTTCTCAGACCAAAAAATGTTGCAGACTAAAAATGTTATATATTTATCTATTTATGTCTAGAATACTCATTTAAACATTAAATAATCTTCCATATATTTAATGGAAATGATAATAGTTGTAGGGATACTATGAGGAGTCTCCCTCTTAATTAGAAACCACTCTAGACTTATTCATTATCAACCTGTCTATCATAATATTATCATGCATGAACAAAACTATTAGATCATGAAATCAAACTATATCAAGTTCTAAAACATATATCCATCATGGTCATAACATGTTAACATCAATTGCCTCATCATCACATATGAACATGACATCAAATTCTCATCAAGGGTTAGAATCATATGATTAGGGTAGCTGACAATAGTATCATCATAGTTCAAGCATTATAATTACTACATCACTTCTTTATCATATATTCAATCATCAAATTAGGGCATCCAACTTTACCATATGTCATAATTACTAATCCAAGGTCAACAAGGAGATCTTGAGAAATAATATTATTGTTACCCTTCAATAAACATGGTTATCATGCTTGTCACAAGAATTAACAATAGCATCAAGTCATCCTATCTAAACCAATGTATTGAGCTTGCTTCACAGAATCTAGAAATTCATCATGTAAGATACTTTTCCAAGTATATCAAAAATCAATTTTTCTAAGTAGCTTTACCATGACTTAATAAAATATAGGATACTTATTCAATACCAAGTGCACCATCTCATCATAAGTACCATGAATCAAACCTACTTTCATATGCAATATGATTCATTCATCATACCTTAGGGATTTCCTTTCCATCCAATATTTGTAGCTGAAACATAAAATTCAAATAATACATCATATATACCTTGTAGTATTTAGATACTTGTGCACCTTGACATTGGCAGCTCAGAGCACTTTGTCAACTTTTTATCAAGTGCCTCTTTACCTTTTCCAACATCAGTTATTCTCTTCCTACACTACCAATGATCCTCAAGAAGGATCAACTTATCATAACTCATCGGGAGGTTATAAGCATCTAAATACAAAAATATACATGCATGAATTATAAGTAATAATCAAAATAATAAGTAGATCAATAAGTCTAAACAAAAGTAAAGACATAAAGGAACACCATAAATTGAAAAGTACTTATCTTCAATGAGAGGTGATCATCTCCCTATTGAACCAACCTTCAAGAGCCATTACAATGTTTCCTTCAATATTTCAACCAACTTTATCAACAACCATTCCTAACAGAGACTATGCCATCTAGGGATTCATCAATTTTTCACAAGTGCTTGAACATACTCATATTTATCATGGTCAGGTTTTTAAAGTCCATATCTCCAATCATTGTCATAATCTAGGGTTTCTTTTAAACCATAAACTTGTGATATCCATCAAACCTTAATACACAAATTGCCTATGGTTTCCTTCAAACCCTAGTACTCTTTTAGGTCTCCTCTGTATTCTCTTGAATCCATCAAGGGTGCCTTCATAGGGGTAATATCAAATAATTTTTCTTCATCCCAGCTCTGAAACCATGTTAATTTTTCTTAGGGGCATATTGTTCTTTCCTTTGATAATTTCATTTCATTATTTCCATATTTAAATTCACCCCATAACATCATATCATTATTCATATTTACATAATTATTCAATAACATATGTAACTATGTAGAAAGAACAATATCATCATCAATGTAGCATAACATAAAGGAACAATAGAAGAAAATCATTCACCCATAGATATATTAGCATTGGTCGAAGACCATGGAAAAACCCACTACATATCTTCATCCATACAACTATCCAACAAAATCAACTAAACAATATCCATAAGATGAACCCAATCATGATAATAATCCAAGAAACCTAATTCAAGAACTTGTAGTCCACTATCATTGACTCTAGTCAACTCTAGAATTGTTGCGATAGGGTCCCTAGGGTTAGTTTTATGGTTAGTTAACCCAATTTTTGTATAATTTTTTGTAAAACATGTAAAGTCTCCACAAAATTTGGATGTGGAGTGCGCATGTAGATAGGAGTCAAATGGGTCCCAGCCCCTTGTTTGGCTCAGTTTTAATACTCTCCCATGGTGTGCATGTTGTACCTGTTTCTTGTATGTTATAGACATATTTGGGCACTGCAACCCCAATCATATATGTCCATAAACCAAGGGCTTATGAGTCCCTAAAAGTGTTGTTTCACACCCTAAAGGAACAAGGTCAGCTAATTACATCATCTCCCAGAAGTTCTCTATAGAAAACTGCTTAGAAATGGTCAAAACTGGACCATACAGACTGCTCACTCCAAAGGGTGCAATGCATCTCACCTGCCACATGAAAAAATTGCAATGCATACTGAAAAGCCCTTCTGTAGGGTGCGATGGGCGAGAGTAGACAAATTGGAGAGACAGTTTGCAAGGTGGATGATCATGGAATCTTCCATAAACTTCTCCTGTGACACTTGCCTCTCTGAATTTGCCCAGGGATGAGTAAGAGATCATCAATCTCCAAGTGGAATCAAGAACTATCAGAGAGAATACACTAATCAAAATCCCAGAAGCTAACTCACCCCCCTACAATCATCTATATATGGATCCCTCATCCCAAAGATCTAGAGACTGGAATTTTGCATCTTGTAAGGAAGTGTTGTTGGTTTCCTGGTGGAACATCATAGTGTTGGGTGATCTAAGCTTTTCATGAGGTGAAGAAGGGCTTTCATGATGGGAGGATGACGCTGGGTTAGATCAATGTGTTGTAATCCTCTCTTCTAATCTTTATATCAATAAAGTTATTCAATTTTTGCTCCACATTCATGTATGTTTGATGATATATGCATTTGTGTGGTCAATATATATCTGGTCCTATATTGTTTATGATTTTAGATATCTATACTTTGAAGGTATTATGTTTCTTTTACTTTACAGGTACTCTTTGAAGTGGAGTAATCAAGGAAGGAGCGACAAAGATCCGTCAGAGGGGAGAAAGAACAAGCAAGGAACCAAGTGAAAGATTGAGGTTGGTATTCTTTTCTCCTCTCTTATCTACTTCTCATAAAGGAAAATGAAAGTAACTTTAGTTTGTTTGTTTCTAAGATAGCTACCCATCTTAGTGGGACTAGCAGCTTTGCATGGACACTATATTTCCTGATAACAAAATGGCGACTCAACTGGGGAACGAATAGCTTGTTTACTTGTCTATATTTGTTTACTTTATAAACTTACATACTGAGCCTAAAGTCAAGCCATCTAGCCTTCGAACTGCATTTGTTATGCAAGTGAAAAGTAGATCAATGTTGCTTCAGTCTATCTCTGGGTTTTGTTTATAAACTAAACAATTGACTTGCAAACATCCTAATTTCCCTAGTGGTGGCTCAAGTAACATCATTAGATCAGCCCCCGTGATTTGTATATACTGAATATCATTAGCTCGGCCTAAATCCCTGAACTAAGCTGCAAACTGTGACCAAGAACCAAGTTGAAGTCTCATCCCTGTACCATCACACCTTCTCCTCTTGGGAATCTGTATGCATCGCACCTCCTATGTGCAGTAGGTGGGATGCATCGCTCTTTCCCTGTGTTACAGGTGCGATAATCAAATAAGACTGTTTCTACTTCCAAATTTTGGTTTTTTGTTCACTCTCTTCAGCTTTATTCAGGAGTTTTTCTATCTGTGATCAGTATACCACTGTGGAAACTACCTTCCTTTACATGATTCATCATCCATTGTACAAAGAACTATAAATTTTTTTATGTATTGTTCACCATTTACGGTTCTCCTTTACAAAGAAGTAGCGTAATCAAACTGTCATCTTTTGATTTGGAAATGTTGCAAGTGTCGTTTTCAGTCAAAGAAAAGAATTCTACTATTCTTGATGGTCGATTACACTGTTACTCTTGTATTTGATTTGAATTAATAGTTTTTCAAGTGTCAAAAGTAGTTTTCAATTCAAAATCGCAAAGTGTCATCATTATCTTCCTTTCGTCTTTTGAAGAGAAAATCATTAGTATTGTCGCTTGAAACGATTCAGATTTTTACTTAGCATTCTTTTTGTAATTCACACATTAAGAAAGCAAAAAAAAATACATGCATGTGCATTTGCATTTAGACTACTTGTTGATTTTGATTTAGGACAGTGCATCCAGTGTGTGCTCTCTACTCTATGTTGAAAGAATCCCACTTCTCTTTCCTTAGTAGCTAGGATTTTCATTGCAAAAAGAAGATTAAATAATTGTTTATCATCTTAGATTGCATTTTAGGAATTGTATATCTACATCACGTGGTAAACCTGAGAGGCAAACTTCTTAAGAAAGATCAATTGTAAAATAAATTCAATGAACATAAAAACGCTTTGGAACCTAACGCACAACATTTAGAAGTCTAGGCTAGAGAAGTATTCTTGCGTCGTAAAGCCTGGTAACTATCTCTTTCATTGTAGGTTGGGTGATTCCTCCTCTTTGAGATGACAAGTGCCAGTACAGACTTGTGCTCCCACATACCGTTGAGTATATATCGGGAGACCACAATAGGCTATATCCTTTATCCTTAGGAAGCCGTGTCTACTGCCCTATCGATCACAATGCACTGAACACTGCATTCGGGAAGATTGACTGCCATACCATAGAAAGTATTATGTAGTTTTGTGATTGGTTTGGTAATCCCTCTGTATAGATTTCTAGAGTAGTCTCTTTCGTTCCTTTTTAGACTCCTTAAAGGAAAAGGTCCATCTGAGCACTTGTCACTTCAGGCTCATTAAAAATCAAAGACGACTAGAGTCATCTTTAGCTTTTTCTCGACTCTTAAAAATTGAAAAAGCAAGTTGTGTCAAAGAATCATAAAATTTATTTTAATCGGAATAACGTCATTGTTCCCTTGTTGGTCTTAGGTTGAGAAAATGGAGTCCACCAACCAAGGATTTCCCCTTGGGGGAAATCCTAGTCCTTTCTCCTCTTGGAGAGATGTTGGTGCACCTCATATGGCCACATTGTCCCTCCGAAGACTAACAATTGGCTTGCCAATATGGCTCTTCTCGACCTCTGTCGTTCAAACCACCGTGATTCCTGAGCAATCAAGACAGCAACTAGATGATACTAAATTTACCCCCCAACCTTATACTTCATTTGTTTCTACCTCCCCTCCTTCCTCTTCGCTTGGTGAAGCTGGTAAAGCTAAAACTAAGTAACTGAGAAGAAGGAGAAAGGAAGGAGAAGAAGAAGAAGGAGCCAAAGGAAAAAAGGGGCAACCATGCATCATTTAGTGAAAATCCACACACTGCACCATCCAAACCTAAATCTCCATGTGTCATTTGCAAAGGAGACCATTATCATCGAGATTGTCCTTGCATCCCTCAGATCTTAAGGGACTGGTCTCCTCGTTTGCACAATCCAATGTCATCAACCTCTGATGATCATGTTGAGAGTACACCGTCAACTAGTGAAAATGAAGTCTCTGGGTAGAAAGGGAAATATAAATTTCCTTGTAGACTGTGTGAAGGTGATCATGTCATCCACCGTTTTCCCTTCCTAGATGAAGCTAAAAGAGTCTTGGATAATCATCTTGCTTCACCGCTACGACGTCCTCCTAGATACAAGAAACTCTTGCCGAGTCCATCGCTAGTTGAAAATTTGACTGACACACCTTTTTTGTCGATCGAAGTGTCTATCATTGAATATAAACCCTCTGAGTCCACTCCAAACCAAAGTCATCAGGTCAAGATGGCAGTCAACCCGGTCTTGTCTTCGGAAGGTCCATCTTCAGATGATACAGTCACCGAAGAGAACGAGAACGACATTGTTCAGATTCTTTTCGTAAACACAGACTCCGATGAACATGGGGACAATTTACCCATTCCTTTACCACAGGAAGGAATTTCATCAGGTTCATATCCGGCCGTTTATTCGGTCCCACCTCCGAGCAACCTATTCATTTCCTTCGATTGGAATCTACTAGGAAAACCCCGTTTACCATCTAATGTGCCATTCTGAATCATTGTACAAGCTTATAGAATGGTAATGGTTAGTAATATCATAGATGAAGGGGCTTCTGTGAGTATCCTTTCCTCAACTGCTTGGAAAGCGATCAGTTCACCATTGCTTCTGCCTGAGATGTGAAATCTGACAGGCTTCGACAAAGGAACTAGTCGACCATTGGGGATCCTTTCAAGTTTTCCTATAACTTTGAGAGGGAAAACCATTTATCTGAACATAATGGTAGTACAAGGACCTTTAGATTATAATCTACTCCTTGGGCGTGACTATATTTATAGCATGGGAGCCATTGTCTCCTCACTCTTTCAAGTAATGTGTTTTCTGCATGAAGGCCGAGTGGTCCAGCTCGTAAACCAGCCTTGATTCCCCAGCTCACACATAGCTAATATTCAAATGCCATCCCTAACTAGTATTTTCATGCAAGGAATGTCTCATCAATCTCTAGTTCGTCCACCTGAAGAGTCCGAGTAATTCGGTGGCCATGACTGAAACGCAGGGGCATGCACCCTGGTCTGCTTCGGCAGGGAAACTTTGGGTATAGGGTAGGTTTTCGCGAAGGATATATGACTAGTCTGACACCCATCAATTTAGGAAAATGGAATTAGACAGGAATAATATTCCCTCGTCAAGGTTAGGTGGTTGAAGCTAGAATCACCTTTGTCCAAATGGACTAAGCCGAGGAAGTGCTTTTGTTTGCTATGCGGATGGAGACTATCTTTCAAATGTGAGAACTTCTATATTGTAGCCTGGAAACTCTATTTCACTATAGCTGGGGGCATGCAAACCTTTTTGCATGCAAGTGAAGAGTGACCATTTATTTTCTTAGTTTGTAGATTCTTAACCCTTTAGACTCATAGGATTGGTCATTCCTAGCTTACATAAGGAAAGAATACGGAGCAAAGTTTTGAATGGTGCAAGCTCCTTAAAAATTGAACCTATCGATGAGACATCCTTATTATACAACTGGCATGAGCAGTTTTTATGCGAAGTTCAAGCTCGTTAAAAATTAATCCTAAGCAATGAGAAAATGTTCCCCCAGAGTTTAAGCTCATTAAAAAATGAACCAACCTCTGGTAAATAACCCTTGCGAATGCATTATCATCAGCTTTTGAGCCTTGGTTGTGTTCTCACCATCACCTCCACTCTTTTTTAGCTGATCATACGCCTCCATTTGATTGTTTACCCTTTTGAGGAACAACTGCGATGAGTGATTCTTTTAGCCATCCTTGTGACACTACCGTGATTGGAAAATTCCAAACCTTATCTGGAATCAGCTGCTACCCATAAATATCACTCGTTCCTCAAAAAACGAGTCTCCTTTAAGCTCTTTTCATCTGACTCGTAAAATATGAAAAGAATGCCGAGCAATTGGCCTCTTCAGCTCGTTAAAACTATTGGAAGTGCTATCCCTCCTCTAGATTTTAATCTTTTTGGACCTAAGGGATTATTACACAAAAAGATCGAGTGCTTGTCTTGTTCGGCTCATTAAAACTATCGAAAATTCATCCCTTTCATATTATTTTATACTTTTTTCGACTTAAGGTATTATATGACGAAAAAGGATTACTAGAGTTTCCTTTCCATCCCTTTTCAGACTCTCTAAAATTGAAAAAGGACCGAGTTGTCTTTGTCGTTAAACTCGTTAAAACCAATAGCAACAAACTTGTCCATAGAGACAAGAACGAATTTCATTGTCGCTAGGCTCGTTAAAACATAGCGACGGGTTTGCCCGAAGGGAAAATTATAGAACAAGCATATGTTATCCTCCTCAAGCTTGATAAAAATAAAGAGGTACTGGTCAGCAATGACCGGGGAAAATTGGGAAGAAAACTTGAAGAAACTTTGTTGGTAGCAAGTCGCTCTTGAACATGACACTTTCACTCCATCACCTTGATTGAGTCAAGTTGGGTTATTCCGTTCACCAGTCATATTACCATTGGTCCATCGTACCATCCATCTTTGGGGTTAATGCTACAAATCTATTTCAGTGTTGTCGATATGTTCAAGAGAAGTCAATCAGAGAATTCACCAACCTAGCTTATGTGTCACCCGCTGCAATACCTTCACGCTTCATTCTTTCATGGCCGCCACCTTGAACCCTGTATCATCAGATCGTTTTCACCTCCACAAAATCATTTGCTCCGTTCCATATCGTAGATGTGCAATTCATTAAGGCCCTCCTACGACGAGTCACTTCTTGTCGACGACAGCTCATTATCCAAGAATTCGACCTAGGAACAACCCTTTCAGTACTTTTAAGCTTGCATGCCTCAATGGCAAGTTTCTCACTTCCGGTGACAGGTTTACATCAATGGCCTTTGACTGAAAGATTTTGCATGGTGTTTGACACCAAGTCCCATTTTCACACCACACGAATTGTACTATAGTACCTTGAGGGTCATCATCATTATCAGTGATTCCTCTTGTGCCTGTTAACAGCTTACATCATTGGCTGGTAATCAAGTGATGTCTTTCCATGTTCGAATCTAGAACATCTTTTCACATGGATCGAATTGTACTTTGGGCGAAGATTGAATGAATTTTAAGACCCCGGATCTAGTTCCATCCATCCAGGCTACGATATATTCAGGAAAATAAAGACATCAAATGTACATCATTGTTTCACAGATGATCATTCGAATCAAAGGATGATGGCTCTATTAGAATCAGTAGTCTGCTACACAGATGGTTGTCTGTCCTATGTACATGAAAATGAATTTATAAAGCTAAGCATGGGAATGCCCGCCTTAGCTAGATCATGAAAATATTATGAAGATAATGTATTGTATTGTATCTTATTACAGGTTTCCTTCTAGTTCGAAAAACCCCGGATCCTCATGATAAAGCATTTCACTTGACATCAAAAGATTTTTGACCTCATGCTTTAGGGGGCAACTGTTATAGACATATTTGGGTACTACAACCCCAATCATATATGTCCATAAACCAAGGGCTTATGAGTCCCTAAAAGTGTTGTTTCACACCTTAAAGGAACAAGGTCAGCTAATTACATCATCTCCCAGAAGTTCTCCATAGAAAACTGCTTAGAACTGGTCAAAACTAGACCATACAGACTACTCAGTGCAAAGGGTGCGATGCATCTCACCTGCCACATCAAAAAAGTGCGATGCATACTGAAAATCCCTTCTGTAGGGTACGATGGACAAGAGTAGACAAATGGCAGAGACAGTTTGCAAGGTGGATGATCATGGAATCATCCAGAAACTTCTCTTGTGACACTTGCCTATCTGAATTCGCCCAGGGGTGAGTAAGAGATCATCAATCTCTAAGTGGAATCAAGAACTATCATAGAGAAGACACTAATCAAAATCCTAGAATATGACTCACTCTCCTGCAATCATCTATATATGGATCCCTCATCCCAGAGATCCAGAGGCTGGAATTTTGCATCTTGTAAGGAAGTGTTGTTGGTTTCCTAGTGGAACATCATAGTTTTGGGTGATCTAAGCTTTTCATGAGGTGAAGAAGGGATTTCATGCTGGGAGGATGATGCTAGGTTAGATCAATGGGTTGTAATCCTCTCTTCTAATCTTTATATCAATAAAGCTATTCAAGTTTTCCTCCACATTCTTGTATGTTTGATGATATATGCATCTGTGTGGTCAATATATATATATGGTCCTATATTGTTTATGATTGTAGATCTCTGTACTTTGAAGGTATTATGTTGCTTTGATTTTACAGGTACTCTTTGAAGTGGAGTAATCAAGGAAGGAGCGGAAAAGATCTGTTAGAGGGGAGAAGGAACAAGTAAGGAACCAAGCGAAAGATTAAGGTTGGTATTCTTTGCTCCTATCCTATCTGCTTCTCATAAAGGAAAACGAAAGTAACTTTAGTTTTTTTGTTTCTAAGGTAGCTACCCATCTTAGTGGGACTAGCAGCTCTGCATGGACACTACATTTCCTAATAACACTGTAGGAAGTCCTTGGCTGCAAAAACTACGCCAGGAAACCAACTCAACCAGCCTTTAGGTTCAATCTGGCCCTTGAACCAGAGGGGGCTCCCTTAGTGGTTACAAGGCTTTGTTTAACATTGTTCAATTGTCACTGAACAATAGCGTTTAAAGCACAATGGCCAACTTTATGGTTTTAATTGGGGGTGGTTGGTGACCAATGATAATCCCTACTCATGATTTAAAGGCTTTCTCACAGGGTTCCTTTTGAAAGTGTCAGCTTCCAGCCTGACAGAACGACTTGATTTGTATAAGAATTTGGCAGAAGAATGTAAGGATATTCCTAATAATTGAGTAGCCAGACTGATTACTTGACCAATAGGAATATTTGGATGCATGTAGAATATTTCTACAGTCCAACAAAACATATTTAAAGGGAAATGGAATGGCCAGACTGAAACCAATTCTAAGATGAGCTATTTCAGACAAATGTCCTAATAAGCTAATCTCTTCTAATGGTTGTCAGAAAGCACAAAACAAAAACCAGTTAAAGAGGAGTTATGATCAAGAAATAGTCCAACAAACAAATCTCTTTCTAAAGACACTGATTTTATAGACCTTCCTATAAACACTTTTATCATGTGTAGAAATAAGATATGAAAATCTGGAAAAACATTCTCGAAGCACAAAATTCTATCAAAACTAGAGCCAGAAGGCTTTCATTAGAAAAATTACAACAGAAGCTTTATTACAAAGTTAAGAGTTTTGGCATCAAAATCCCACACATATTACTTCAATTGATGATGTATATATACAATTTCCTCCCAAAATATCTTGATAAAAATATCAAGAGCTATTACAAATATCTGAAAATTGTATTACAAAAATAGAACACAAATAAAGGTAACTAAAACTATTTGAAGAGTTCTTGTACTATCCTTGAAGATTTCTATTGATAAAGAAGAGAAATTCAAATTTGATTGCAACTCATATTTGATGAGGTGGCCTCCAAGTCACTAATTCTCTTTAAGCTTTTTCCTCCAAAATTTCTGAAAACTAGGATCCAATCATCCCTTCGAATATCTCAATCCGTACTATCTGTGTGAAAATGGAGAGAGATTTTTGTAGTATAGTATCTTAGAAACAAAAACCTCCTCTAGTTTCCCAATATTAATCTCTGATTATCCACAATAGTTTCTGAAAAACAGTGGCTTGAACAGAACATTGCACAGTTAGAAAAATAGGCTAAACATGATGAAAATGTATCTCCCAACCCCTGACACCTGTGTGAAAAGTGAGATAGGCTTTTGTATTTTGTGATCTTATGAACCGAAACCTCTTCTAGCTTCCAAATATTAATCTTTTTTTAGTAAAAATATCCTCTGCAAAAAGGTGACTAAAACAGGAAATTTCTGGAAAACATGCCTTCATAGATGCATTTGCATCTTCCAAACCATAATAGCTGTTAGAAAACTGAGAGAGGTTTTTGTACATGAGGATGTTATAAACAAAAATCTCTTTTAGTTTTTAAAAATTCATTCTCAGTTGTTTTTAAACCATGTTTGAATTTACTTTATTACATGATTTAATCATGTTTAAATGCATGATTAACTAAATCAACAAGCTAATGAAACTTAAATTTAAATTTTGAGGGTGAATTTAATATTGCAGACCCATTTATTATTTCTAAACTACTAAAACCTATTATATCAACAAATTTAATATTATCAAAACTAATCATGTTACAACATCGGCTCCAATGGGGATTGCTTCCCCCTGTGGGATGCAAAGAACTAGTAGACCAGTTTCCTTTAGTGTTGGGCATGGAGTTATACCATAAAACCACCAACCACTAATTTTCCATCTTATGTAGAAATATAACCAATCCCCATGGATCAATGTTTTCATTTGAATACTCTGCTACTGCACACTACAACCTACAACTGTGAAATGCAACCACATGGTTGTGCTAATTCAGATACTCTTTCATACTAAAATATGAAAACTAAAAATTTCTAGAGACTAAAAATATAAGTTGATCTATCATATGCTATTAAAATCACACCACTCATAAACAACGAACACCTGATCTACTACATTTTGAAACTCGGAATATCTACTCAATCCCCACACCACTATCTAACTAAACTGAAAAAACTTTACATTGCTAGGTGTAATCTTCTTTCCAATGTAACCAAGAGCGGAGTGGATTTACTGACAAACCACATTGCCAACAACTAAAAATCTAAATAATATATACAATATGAACATGAAATCCCATGGGAAACTTGTACTCGCAGGTGTACTTTAAAAGTTGCTTCCTCTGTAGACATTTTAGATTTCTCACCATGACTGAGAGGGAGAGACATTACTTCTGATCATAAGTATCAATGAACCTTGCTTAGCAGTAAAGACAACTAAAATTTCAAAATAGTAGGATCAGTTACCCAGTGGAAATGCCATATGACAAAGTGGAGTCACCAAGTGAAATAAATGCAACCAATAATAAATGCCTACTCCTTGTTCACTAGCAACGAATAGATCTAATATTTATCATTCCCCATAGAAAGATATATTCATTACTTCGCTCCCAGGAAATGGTGTTAGATGTTGTACCTATTTCCCACAAGCAGTCCTTGGCTGCAAAAACTACGCCATGAAACCAACTCAACCAGCCTTTAGGTTCAAGCTGGCCCTTGAACCAGAGGGGGATCCCTCAGTTGTTACGAGGCTTTGTTTAACGTTGTTCACCTGTCACTGAACAACAGTCTTTGAAGCACAATGGCTAGATTTATGGCTTTAATTGGGGGTGATTAGCGATCAATGCTAATCCCTACTCATGATTTAAAGGCTCTCTCACAGTGTTCCTTTTGAAAGTGTCAGCTTCCAGCCTAACGGAACGACTTGATTTGTATAAGAATTTGGCAGAAGAATGTAAGGAAATTCCTAATCATTGAGTAGCTAGACTGATTACTTGACCACTAGGAAGATTTTCATGTGTGTAGAAGATTTCTACAGCCCAACAAAATAGATTTAAAGGGAAATGGAATGGCCAGACTGAAACCAATTCTAAGATGAGCTATTTCAAACAAATAGCCTAATAAGCTAATCTCTTCTAATGGCTGTCAAAAGCACAAAACAAAAACCAGTTAAAGAGGAGTTATGATCAACAAATAGTCCAATAAACAAATCTCTTTCTAAAGATAATGATGATTTTTCAGACCTTCCTATAAACACTTTTATCATGTGTAGAAATAAGATATGAAAAACTAGAAAAACATTCTTGAAGCACAAAATTCTGTCAAAACTAGAGTCGTAAGGATTTCATTAGAAAAAATAAAACAAAAGCTTTATTACAGATTTAAGAGTTTTGGCATCAAAATCCCACACATATTACTTCAATTGATGATGTATATATACAATTTCCTCCCAAAATATCTTGATAAAAATATCAATAGCTATTACAAATATCTGAAAACTGTATTACAAAAATAGAATACAAATAAAGGTAACTAAAACTATTTGAAGAGTTCTTGTACTATCCTTGAGGATTTCTGTTGATAAAGAAGATAAATTCAAATTTGATTGCAACTCATATTTGATGAGGTGGCCTCCAAGTCACTAATTGTCTGTGAGCTTTTTCTTCCCAAATTTCTGAAAACTAGGGTCCAGTCATCCCTTCGAATATCTCAATCCGTGCTAGCTGTGTGAAAATGGAGAGATGTTTTTGTAGTATAGTATCTTAGGAACAAAACCTCCTCTAGTTTCCCAATATTAATCTCTGATTATCCACAATAGTTTCTATAAAATGGTGGCTTAAACAGGACATTGCAGAGTCGGAAAAATAGGCTAAACATGATGAGAGTGTATCTCCCAACCCCTGACACCTGTGTGAAAATTGAGATATTATTTTGTATTTTGTGATCTTATGAACCAAAACCTCTTCCAGTGTCCAAATATTAATCTTTTTTTAGTAAAAATATCCTATGCAGAAAGGTGACTAAAACAAGAAATTTCTGGAAAACATGCCTTCAAAGATGCATTTGCATCTCCCAAACCATAATAGTTGTTAGAAAACTGAGAGGGGTTTTTGTACATGAGGATGTTATAAACAAACACCTCTTTTAGTTCTTAAAAATTCATTCTCAATAGGTTTTAAACCATGTTTGAATTTACTATATTACATTATTTAATCATGTTTAAATGCATGATTAACTAAATCAATCAGCTAGTGAAACTTAAATTTAAATTTTGAAGGTGCATTTAATCTTGCAGGCCCATTTATTATTTCTAAACTACTAAAACCTATTATATCAGGAAATTTAAATTATCAAAACCAATCATGTTACAACATCGACTCCAATGGGGATTGCTCCCCCCTATGGGATGCAGAGAACTAGTAGACTAGTTGTCTTTAGTGTTGGGCATGGAATCATACCATGAAACCACCAACCACTGATTTGCCATTTTATGTAGAAATATAACCAATCCCCATGGATTAGTGTTGTCATTTGAATACTCTGCTACTGCACACTGCAACCTACAACTATAAAATGCAACCATATGCTTGCGCTAATTCAGATACTCTTTCATACTGAAATCTGAAAACTGAAAATTTATAGAGATTGGAATATAAGTTGATCTATCATATACTCTTCAAATCACACCACTCATAAACAATGAACACACTCATCTACTACATAGAAACTCAAAATATCTACTCAATCCCCACACCTCTATCTAACTGAACTGAAAAACTTTACATTGTTAGGTGTAATCTGCTTTCCAATGTAACAAAGTGTAGAGTGGATTTACTGACAACCCACATTGTGAGAAGCTAAGTATATGAAGAATATATACAATATGAACATGAAATCCCATGGGAAACTTATACTCACAGGTGTAATTTAAAAGTTGCTTCTTTTGTAGACATTTTAGATTTCTCACCATGACTGAGAGGGAGAGACATATATTGTTGATTGTAAGTATCAATGAACCTTGCATAGTAGCAAAGACAATTGAAATTTAAAAATAGCAGGATGAGTTACCTAGTGGAATCGCCATATGAAAAAGTGGAGTTGTCAGGTGAAATAAATGTAACCAATAATAAATGCCTACTCCTTGTTCACCAGCAAGGAATAGATCTAATCTTTATCGTTCCACGTAGAAAGATATATTCATTAATTTGCTCCCCGACAACAGTGCCAGATGTTGTACCTATTTCCTATCGGCAGTCCTTGGCTATGAAAACTACGCTAAGGAACCAACTCAACCAGCCTTTAGGTTCAAGCTGGCCCTTGAACCATAGGGAGCTCCCTCAGTTGTTACGAGGCTTTTTTTAATGTTTTTCACCTGCCACTGACCAATAGCCTTTGAAGCACAATGGCTAGATTTATGGTTTAAATTGGGGGTGGTTGGCGATCAATGATAATCCCTACTCTTGATTTAAAGGCTCTCTCATAGGGTTCCTTTTGAAAGTGTCAGCTTACAGCCTTACACAAAAACTTGATTTGTATAAGAATTTGGCAGAAGAATGTAAGGAGATTCCTAACAATTGTGTAGCCAGATTGATTACTTGACCACTAGGAAGATTTGGATGCATGTAGAAGATTTCTACAGCCCAACAAAATAGATTTATAGGGAAACGGAATGGCCAGACTGGAACCAATTCTAAGGGGAGTTTTTTAAGGCAAATAGCCTAATAAGCTAATCTCTCTTAATGGCTATAAGAAAGCACAAAACAAAAACTACTTAAAGAGGAGTTATGATGAATAAATAGTCCCATACACAAATCTCTTTCTAAAGATAATGATTTTGCATACCTTCCTATAAAAACTTTTATCATGTGTAGAAATAATATATGACAAACTAGAAAAACATACTTGAAGCACAAAAATTTGTCAAAACTAGAGCCGTAAGGCTTTCATTAGAATAACTACAACAAAAGCTTTATTATAGAGTTAAGAGTTTTGGCATCAAAAGCCCACACATATTACTTCAATTGATGATGTATTTATACAATTTCCTCACAAAATATCTTGATTAAAATATCAAGAGTTATTACAAATATCTTAAAACTGTATTGCAAAAATAGAACACAAATAAAGGTAACTAAAACCATTTGAAGAGATCTTGTACTATCCTTGAGGATTTTTGTTTATAAAGAAGAGAAATTCAAATTTGATTACAACTGATATTTGATGAGGTGGCCTCCAAGTCACTAACTATCTTTGAGCATTTTCCTCCCGAATTTCTGAAAACTAGGGTTGAGTCATCCCTTCGAATATCTCAACCCATGCTAGTTGTGTGAGAACGAAGAGAGGTTTTTGTAGTATAGTATCTTAGGAACAAAAACCTACTCTAGTTTCCCAAGATTAATCTTTTATTATCCACAATAGTTTCTATAAAATGGTGGATTAAACAAGACATTACACAGTTAGAAAAATAGGCTAAACGTGATGAGAGTGTACCTCTCAACCCCTGACACCTGTGTGTAAAGTGAGCTAGGCTTTTTTATTTTGTGATCTTATGAACCAAAACCTCTTCTAATTTCCAAATATTAATGATGCAGGGGAATCTGACCCCTCTTATTCAAAATCCAAATTTTAAAGCAGAGAGCGAGGAGACGTGGACCATCGAAGCAAAACAGGGACAAATCTGTTTCAAACGAAGTAAATTATGGAATTAATAAAGTCTCGAGGAGACTTATTAATGTAATCTACCATCTATTTATATGTATAGTGAGTTGTAGAGAGAGTTAGGGGAGGAAATCATGGAATGGATTTAATAGAATCCTTCCGTGATCTGATCCAATATTTCTATATATAATGAACCTGCATGTTCAATAGGGGAGAGTAATATAGAGTGATAGATAGAGATTTTTAAGGTAAGAGTAGTCAAAATGTAATCAGAAGGAAGTTTTTTACTAAGGTTGAAATGCCTTAGAATGTAATTATGTCGTGTATAATATAAAGTGTGTTTTGTGTTGAAATTGTGCGCCTATGTGTTTATCATATAGATAGTATGAATGTATCAGTGTTGCAGGTTTTATCAACCATCGATCACTATGAGGATCGATGGCGATCCAAGGATATCAGAGTTATTGTCATATGGAGTGATGATAGTGTCAAATAGGGTATGGCAGAGAACCATGTTTATAATGCAGAGTCCATCAAAAGCAAGTGAAATCAAGCTAAGGAAGAATAGATGAGAGAATGCATAGGATCCGTTGGATCTATGAGATCAATAGTCCAGATCATGTCACATGGAGCAGAACCATAAATATCGCATCGGTGAAGTTCATACATAAGGGGCAGACCTTAGGCCTTGGACAATTGTGATCTGTGATCGCCGATATATCGCATCGTAGAAAGCCTTGGGTATTATCGAAACTGGCTGAGGAGTGATTGCGATTGCAATGATTCGATAGATCATGGACCATCAGATTGAGAGTGAGGATCGACAGTCACGATCTAATTGCTAATCACAAACCAAATAGGTCAATGGTTAGAGGTCAAAGGAATGTCGATGTGCCAACATGCGATATTGCGATAGACAAAGGTCGATGAAGTGATAATGCCGATATGCGATGAGGCGTGATCAGAGGTATCGACATTTTGAAGATCGAAGTAGCGCTGCAAAATGGCTCAAAGGAGCAGACTTGACGATTTATAGTGCGGGGTTAATAATTTTTTAAGTCTGGCCTTATGTGGTTCAAAGCGGGGTTTCCCATGTAATCCATGTATTCCGATGAAGAATGGTTCTGAGTTTTTGAGGCTTAAGTGAAAGACAAAACACTTTCGATAGGTTTGTGGGCCATAACCCACAGGCCATAGGATCAAAATTTTGATATGGAAGGGGATTTGCCTTAACCCAAAATCTCCTTTCATCAAGTGGTATCAGAGCAGGGAAAGAGGATTTCCTGCAAGAAGGAGGAAGAGTTTGCAAGCAAAAGGATAGTGAGGTACAGTTGTTAAAGCATGGTGAATTTATGGTCTTACTGTCATGCAGAGAATGAAAACCGAAGGTGAGAAGACTTGTAGTAGCCTAGAGCATGGAGTTCTCAATAGGATGCCGAAAGACTAAGCTCAGAGGAGAAAGCTTGGTGAGGTATCATGTAGCAGAGGAAGACTATTAATGCAGAAGTTTTGTTTCAAATCACAGAAGATCATAAAAGCAGTTCCACTGGGAAGTGGGTAGAATTTCTAAGGGATAAGGAGAAGCATATGATCAGGAGGTCATAAATTTTTGTGCCTCGGGAGTCTGATGCAGGGGCATCTGACCGCCCTTATTCAAAATCCAAATTTTAAAGCAAAGAGTGAGGAGACATGGACCATCGGAGCAAAACAGGGACAAATCTGTTTCAAAGAGAGTAAATGATGGAATTAATAAAGTCTTGAGGAGACTTGTTAATGTAATCTGCCATCTGTTCATATGTATAGTGAGATGTAGTGAGAGTTAGGGGAGGAAATTGTGGAGTGGATTTGATCGGATCCTTCTGTGATCTAATCCAATATTTCTATATATAATTAACCTACATGTTCAATAGGGGAGAGTAATACAGAGTGATAGATAGAGATTTGTAAGTCAAAAGTTGTCAAAATGTAATCAGAAGGAAGTTTGTTACTAATATTGAAATGCCTTAGAATGTAATTATAATGTGTATAATATAAGGTGTGTCTTGTGTTGAAATTGTGCACCTATGTGTTTATCATATAGATAGTCTGAATGTATCAGTGTTGCAAGTTTGATCGACCATCGATCACTGTGAGGATCGATGGTGATCCAATGATATTAGAGTAAATGTCGTATGGAGTGATGACGTTGTTAAACGGAGTATGGCAAAGAACCATGTTTATAATGCAAAGTCCATCAAAAGCAAGTGAAATCAAACCAAGGAATAATAGATGAGAGAATGCATAGGATCTGTTGGATCTGTGAGATCAACGGTCCAGATCATGTGGCATGGAGCAGAACCATAAATATCACATTGGTGAAGTTCATACACAAGGGGCAGATCTTAGGCCTTGGACAATCGCGATCTGCGATCGCCGATATATGGCATAGAAGAAAGCCTTTGGTATTATCAAAACTAGTCGAGGAGTGATTTCGATTGTGATGATGTGATAGATCACGGACCATTGAATCAAGAGTCAAGATCAACGATCGTGATCTAATCACTAATCACAAGTCGAAGAGGTCAAGGATTAGAGGTTGGAGGAATGTCGATGTGCCAACATGTGATATTGCGATAGACCGAGAGCCGATGAAGTGATATTGCCGATATGCAATGAGGTGTGAATGGAGGTATCGATGTTTTGGAGATCGGAGCAGCGCTACAAAATGGCTCAAAGGAGTGGACATGATGATTTATAGTGCAAGGTTAATAATTTTTTAAGTATGGCCTTATGTGTTTCGGAGTGGTTTTTTTCCGTTGTTTCCTGTGTATTCCAATAAGTGGTGTGGTCCTGATTTTTAACGAAAAATCGATTAAGTTGAATGGTCACAGGTTTGAAGGCTTAAAGCCTCAAAAAGAAAAAAACGCTTCTGATAGGTTTGTGGGCCATAACCCACAGGCCTTAGGATCGAAATATTGATATGGAAGGGGATTTTCCTTAACCCAAAATCTCCTTTCATCAATTAATCTTTGTTTAGTAAAAATATCCTCTGCAAAAAGGTGACTAAAATAGGAAATTCCTCAAAAACATGGTTTCAAAGATGCATTTTCATCTCCAAAACCATAATAGCTGTTAGAAAAATGAGAGAGGTTTTTGTACATGAGGATGTTAACAACAAACACCTCTTTCAGTTTTTAAAAATTCATTCTTAGCAGTTTTTAAACCATGTTTGAATTTACTTTATCACATGATTTAATCATGTTTAAATGCATGATTAACTAAGTCAACCAGCTAGTGAAACTTAAATTTAAATTTTGAGGCTACATTTAATATTGCAAACCCATTTATTATTTCTAAACTACTAAAACCTATTATATCAAAAAATTTAAATCATCAAAACTAATCATGTTACAACACGGAGGACCATGGTATTGTATGGGAGAAAGCTATAAATAGTTTAGTCATAGAGACTCTTAGAGATAACTTAGAATGAAGAATTGCATACTTTGGAGAATTTTTGTCATTTTGGGAAAGTGCTAAGGTAGGAAGGCTTTGCTTCCTATACTTAGGCGAGAAGGGGAAGGCTCCTACAGTTGAGTGCGCAGGAGGCCTCGGTAAGTCCGCAGCTGAGTGCATGGACCCCTGTAGTTAAGTGCACAGGTTGAACATTGAAGGTCAATAAAGACTGATTTTGAGGAATTACTGTGCAATTTGATCATTTATTTTGATTTTGTTATGTTATATTCTGTCACTCAATGATATGTTTTCATGAAATAATATATGAATGTTGCGCGAAACTATTGAATCTTTCTTATTTCTGCATTCTTTAAGTAATTATCTATGTTCGCGAAGTTAAGGGTTGATTTTTCTATGTTTTTCAATTAATTGGATAGAGCTATGTGAAATCAAATTTAGGGTTTTTCATTGATGCACGAAAGTAGGTAACTTTCCTCTTTAAGATCCACAAAGACTGATCATAGACCTTTGGAAAGGTCTAGAAGCCGTTTCAATAGAGTTTCAATAGTGATCCATAGGAGACTATTGATCTGTGCGAAGGTAGATCTGAGCTATAGTATCTTAAGAACCACTTATCACATGCCCCTTGATGCAGAAACCTGGTTTTAGCATCCCCCAATACTGCTTCGGGTGAGACTGCAACCTACGCTATGCAAGTTGTTGCCGAAAGGGCCAGAAATTAGGGTTTTGTTAGTTGGCGTGAACAACTCTAAACCTGGGTGAAGCCCCCTTAAGCCAACATGAACTCTGTGGTCAACGAGAGAAAAATTTGGTCAACTGAAAAATTCAACCTTTAGGTTCTAGATGTAGGGAAGATGTGTCATGCATGTAGTTGAAATGCTTTGCTTGAAATTTCTCCATGACATGGTTGTGGATGTAGTGAAAAATTATCCATGACATGCCTGTGGCTAAGATCCAAAACCCTAGAAACAGATATGCGAGCTTTAGACCCTAGAATTTTGAACTTGTGCCAACCAATCTCTACAAACATACCTTAGACCTATGCGAGCCAAAATGCAGAAGAGAATAGAAGAATGTCTCATTATCATATCCAAATGAAGTTGATTTCACTTCTATTTATAGCCTTCAAAGGGTGTCCAATATGTTTTAGGGCTGACTTGATCAAATATGCACATGTGGGATTTAATTCCAAAATATACTTTCCCTAAACCAAAGAAGAGAATAGAAGAATGTTTCATTATCATATCCAAATGAGTTTGATTTCACTTGTATTTATAGCCTTCCAAGGGTGTCCAATTTTTTTTAGGGCTGACTTGATCAAATATTCACATGTGGGATTTAATTCCAAAATGTAACTTCCCTTGTCCAAATTGAGCACTTCAATAGTAAAAATTGGTCCTCTTGAAAAGAGGAATCTTATCTTATTGTTGGAATTTGTCACTGAGCTTCCAAATTAACATTAGCCATGATGCTAGTGCTAGTAGTTGTGCATCGTTTAGGTATGTGTTGGGATCCAATATGGACATGTCATTGAGTACAGGGTTGTGGATATAAAACTCAACAATCTTAACTTTGTCTCCCATGTTGCATCTTAGGAAAAAATCTATGAAATGTTAAGTTTCTTACAGTTGGATCATTACCCATTATGATATTTAGTTAATTTAGAAACTACACCATTGTTCCTTCAAGAACAACAAATAATCCCTTAAAGGCTACCTACAATTGGAAGCTTCAAAAGAGAGGGGTGCCATAGTACCCAAGGATGTCTCCATTGCTGAAATTTGATCATCCTCTACCTTCAACAACTCTTGTGGATGTTGCAATTCATTTCTTAGCTACTAGTTTTCTCTTTCAAGTAGCTCTCTTTTGTTTTCCTTTCTATTATTAAGAAGGCCATTTCCTCTATCATCTTGTTTAATTCATCCTCCATTTTGGCAACAACATCCACCCCTTTATCATGTACTATCCTTTTCCATATATGTGTTTCCACTTTGGCCTTATCTGCTTCAATCGTCAAATGGGGCACCAAATGTACCGAGAGAATCCTCCCTAATGACCTTGTGTAGGGCGGTCATTGCTTCTTGCCAAGGATAAGAAGGAAGGTGGCTTCCTTAGGGAAAAATACTTTTTAATTCTTCTTTGTCTCTTGAAGCTATGTAATATATTCCTACATCCATACATGATGATCCTATAGATGGACAATTTATTCCTGTAGTTGGACTACCTGCCATATCACCTAAGCCATTACTAACATTTTTCCCACTATGCCTTTGTTTCCTATGTTTTTTTCTTTGGTAGTCCTTGTATCTCCCCCTTCTATAGCTCCTTCCCTTTAGGACTAGGTGTTTCTTAAATTGTGATGGGAGTAGCACATGATGGTTTAGGTTTCCCACTAAACCAGATTCTGGTACACTTTCTTCTTATATAAACAATTTGTTGGGCAAACTTGTTCACCTTGGGCTTGGGAGTGGTGCTTACGCCTGCTAAGGTTGTTGCAATTTCATTTCTTCCACTTTGAGGGTGTTTGTCCTCTTTTTATTTGAAGGGTTGGCTACTAACTTTACTTTTTCTCTTCTTGGTCGTGATCTTCTTTGGTTTACTGAGCTATGCTTGGGCCTCTAAGAAATGCCTTCCTATTCATGTCTAAAAAATGAACCTAAGAAATAAGATGCTACAGGTCCTCTAGTGCATATGTGACGATTAATTTGATCAGATCGTGATGAGATAGGTAGTTGTGTTTACCCGCCATTACCATAGTACTCATTTCTTTCAATGAATAGAGGAAAAATGGGATACTTAGTATCTCATTGAGTGGATGGTGGGCTTGAAAGCCTAACTGGTACAACAATTTGAATTGATAGGCATAAACTATACTTAGTCTACCCTCATAGGAGATATATTTTAGGATGTGATAAACCACTACATCCCTTAGACTAGGAATAATTTTTCTCCTTATCCCATTCTTATATTCATTGAGTTGTTCACTTGGAAGGAAAAATCCCCTCTTATTAGTGATGGCTTCGTGTCTTTCCTCCTTGTTCCAATGCAACCCTTTTAGGAGAGTTGTAATTATGCTTATACAATATTCATTAATATAAATCACTAACCCTACTGTACTGACAAGTTCCTTTCCATTAGTATTTTAAAGGTTCATGGAAAACTCCATGGCTACTTCATCATTAAATCTTCTATGTTTCTCAAAGAATCCCAATCCTTGACAATTCTCTAGTATGGTGACAACATCAAGGTATTGGTGGATTATCATATTATCGGTATGCTCTCTCCTATTGAAAATAGCCCATTTTGTTTTTGTAAGTTAGAAATCTTTGTATTATAGAAAATACATAGAGTTTACATACTTGGAGAGTCTTAGCTAGCCAATTATTGGATTAAGCCAAAAGAAAAAAAAGTTGGTTGTCACAAAACTATTATAGGTAGGGCCATCTTCCCTTGTGAGCGAAACTAGATGACCTCCAAAAAAGTTTAGAATATTAAAAAAAACATGAGAAAAATATAAAGACAATAGCCACAAAAGGACCTCAATCACATTGGTAACCTAAGTAGTGCCAAGTTCTACTTGTCAGGTTCTCCTCGTCATGCTTGAGCTTGGGTGTATCTTCCCATTCCACCAACATTGGTCTATAGTAGTCATCATCATCAGGAAGAGGGTTCTTAGCTACCATAGGCTGGCTAACTGGCAGATGTTGCACTGCTAGTAGAGTATTCTTGATGCCATTATGGCCTTTGGTTTAGGTTCCTTTGTTACCAAATATGTAGGGATCCACTAGAATTTCCTCCTTTGCACTATGCGAATGTCGATGCATGGATGAATATTGAATCCTAGTGCTTCTTATATTATTCCTACAGGGTCTGGTGTCTTGTGAGACAAAATATATGGGGCTCTGAGGAGAGGAACTATTCACAGACAAGGAAGGATTCAGGAGTGAAGACACAGAGTACTAGAAATAACTCACAATGTTTCCTGGGTGTGACTCATGTGAAAGCCAAGCTCCATAACAAAACCCTCAAGCCTCACAATAAATTATTTCTAATATTTGAGGTGGTGACCGAATAGATTACAAATATCCCATAGGTTGTTTCTAGTGTTGCCTCTGCCTCTGCCTCCCCTTTAGGGTTTGTCATGTTATCTAACCATAGCTAGATGGTATGGATACTTTGATTCATCTATTTCCAACACCTCTACCTTCTATTTCTAACACCTCCAAACTTCTTAACATTATCCTCAAGTGGATGATTACCACGATAAGATGGATGTGTTTACCAATCCCAGTTAGGCTATAAATGTTGGGGTGATAGTAGCAGGCCACGAATACTAACACTTGATTTTTGTGCAGTCGAGAGGGCACCTCCATTCGCTCATATTAATTCCTCTAGTCGCAATAATCATGATAGTGGTTAATACAAATATTTATCACCTAGATACCCAGATGCAGGGCCTTGAGAATTCAATGGGCAATCTTGGTGCACTGGGAGACCCAGGGTGAGATTTGGGGGGAGGGGGTTGAGGGACAACTCTACACATGGAATAAGTTCCTATACCCTTTTGTTCGCTAGGAAGTCAACCAGTGAATTGTTCTTCCACTTAACATGAGATAAGATTATTGCTTCATATTATGCTAGAATTTGGACTAGATGTTGCATCCTTTTTTCTAATCTCCAACCAAAGGAGAACTTCGCTAAGGAAGAACCTAAATGAATATTTTGTGTAGCTTGGTCTATCAATTGAGAGTCTCCTTTTGTAATGAGAGGGTGGAGGATTTTACATCAGGCTATAAGGATGCCTTGGGTTAAAGCTCTCAGTTCCACAACATTGTGGTTGCCATGACTTTGTAACATTTGTAGATGAGAATGATTTCTTCTTTACAGTTCCTTATGATTCCACTTATTTTAGCTTCACTTGGGTTGCATTTTGAGGCCCCATTGAAATTCAATTTTAAGTGATGTATTGGAGGTGGAGCCTAGACTTTAGAGATTATTTCTTTAGGAGTTAAACATATAATTCCTGGTGGAGAATGAAATTAGTTGAATTACCATCAATCAAGGATAGTCTTTTTCCTGGGGTAAAGTAGGAAGATCCTTTTCATCCCAATTGGTTACAAACCAAGTTTCTTCAAGCTTCTTATGGAGAAGGATCCAAATGTTATCTAGATTTTTGTGCTTATCATTGAATATGCATTTATTTTGTTCCTTTTGAGTAGCTCGCACCAATAACCCTGGGGTTAGTATCCACGTTTTATTGATAAAGTGGTTTTGAAAGGGGATTTTAGGCCATGTTTGACAGTTTAGACAACATCACCATAGGATATTTTAGTCATGTTAAAGCCTATTGTGATTTTGTGCCAAATATTTTGTGTTAATGGATAGGTTCCCAGTTGGTTATCAATGATTTCTTGTTGTTATGTTCATATGCATCACCATGATGGCCCTTCATATCCTTTTTTATTCATGTTATCCCATGTTAATATTTTATGTCTAGAAAGAAGCCAAAGGTAGGTAGCTACCTTCGGCCATAATACTATAGACTAGAGTTCCTTCCAAAAGGGTTCAAGGTCTATTTGAGGAGTTTGTTGAGATAAGATGTAGGCTCTATTGCCTTGAAATATTCTATAATTATGTATCCCCTTCATAGGACATCTAGTCCCTATTTTCTTTTCAATTGTCTTATGTTTATTTTTATCTAGAGGTACTGAGCATCTTCTATTTTACCATATCCCTGCCAAGTGTCTTGATGAAACTAGGTTATGGGGGGTGTGAATTTAACCTCGATCCAATAGTGGCATACTTGAGTTCTCCCCTCTCACTAAGAATTATATTGAATCATGGGGAGCTGATAATTGCATGAAATAATAGGCATTTTTTGTCACAAATCCTCCTAAACCTTGTAGATTAACCATAGATGATTTTCCAAAAGTAGTGCAATTGAACTATGGCTTTGTTGGAGATTTCCATACTCCATATTAGAGAACCCTGAAGAGTGGATGTGACGTGAATGAGATTTTTCTTTTCCTAAACCTTTGCATATTTCATGTGCCATAAGTATGCCCAAGGTTCAGTGAAGTATTTGACCCACTGCCACCATATTTTTTCACCCAAAAATATGTTTACTATTTTAGGGTCTCACAAACCCAAGCCCCCCTTCTGCTTTATGAGGTAAAGTGTCTCCCATTTAATGAGTGACCAATTTTTATTAAGTTGATTTCCTCCCCATAGGAAGGTTCTTTAAAAAAGAATTATGCTTTTCAAAACCCACTTGTGCACTGCAAGAACAAAAAAGAGGTAGATGGGCAAGGATCGAAGCATAAATTTGAGGAATATAAGGTGACGAACAATGTTGAGAGAGACAAATGTCCAACTATCTAGACGATGATTGAGTTTATCAAGGATATCTATCCAAGAGGAGTGTTTGATGGATGAGACGGTAAGGGGGGATCCCAAGTATTTAGGAATGATGTTAGAGACTGAGAATCCCAAGATTCTAATTATATTTCTTTGAGTGATCTGTTGAAGAAGAAGATCATGGAATTTTCCAGGTTGATGATAGTTCATGAAGCTTCCTATAAGAGATTAATAAGTTCTTTGATGGCATTGTCTTCCTTAATGGAGGGATGGTTTAGAAAGAGAGTGTCATCAACAAATTTCTGATGATTTATAGGAGAGTCTCCATGTAGAGTCATCTTTTTCAAGGTACCATTCTGAGAGGCATATTTTATGTTGCATACTAGCCCTTCTACCATGAGAATGAAGAGGAAAGGAGAGAGTGGGTCACCTTGTATAATGCATCTTAATGGTGTGAACATGGTTGAGGGTGACCCATTTGTCACACGAAATGAGTTATATTTGCGGACAAATCTAACCTCCCTAGGAGTCTAAGACTCTCTAATGACAAACAAACCAAACAAGAGCTATCCTTCTCTAGATACACATCATTCTACGAGAATTCAAATGTTTTCGATCTTACCTTAGGTCCCACGCTTGTTGTAGCAGTCCAGCCTTGCTGATCCAGATGAGCTCCTCCTTCACTTTAAGACCTGCATACACTAACAAAGCAAACGATTACATAACACCTGAATAATTCATAAAACAAAGCATATTCATCACATAGACCAAGGAGTACATGAAATAATTCATTAACAACAAATCATTGAGAAGAATGGACTTATTTGTATTAAGGAAACAAAAAAGGAACCATTACAACCTAAGCTTTGGTGTTGTGCAAGCTCCTCCCAGGGTCCAGCAAGAGATTTCCTCTACTTTGACAAGCTCACCCACTTCCAATATGGCAACAAGAAAGGATGGTAATCTCTCCTCACAAGTTAACAATGGAAGTCCTAATTCCAGCAGCATCTACCCTTTGAATGTTCAGCTTTCAACCTCCCCTCCTCTGGCCCAATGCCTGTATTTATAGTGTTATAGAGGAAGTTATTCAGTTCCAACATCAATGGGATACTCCCTCTTTTGGATGGGTAAGCTCCTCTCTTGATGGGATAAGCTCCTCTATCATAGGGATCATGAACCATCTGGAGGCGCTCAATACATGTCAAATACTCTTCTAGAAGGCTCTAGAAGTGACCACAAGTAACTTTTTAAAGATGAAACTCGCGCCTTTTGACCTTTACAGGGGTACGCACCCATCCTTTGACTTAAATAGCGTACAATTACGCAGGTACAATGAGTTTGGGATGCGTACACGCAGGCAAGGTAGAGAGAACCTGCGTACCCAGAGATAAACATGATTTTCAATGACTTTCTCTTTTTTTTTGAAGTTTGACATGGAGAGCAGAGGTATTAGGCTTGACAAGGAGGATAATATGACTATTGATGGAGCCATATTAACTGCAGATAGCCATGGTGACAAATTTCAGTGTAACAGGAAGAAGAGCGACGACAAAATTTGAAAAGAAATGACCTTGCTCTGATGGAAAAAAGGAGACAGTACAGAGGGAAGCAGCACCAGCATCAGCAACCGCAGCAGCAGTAGCAGAAAGGAGCCAACACATTTCAGAAGAGACCGTTTAAAGGTATGTCTGCTAATGATTTTCCCATCAAGAAATGTTTTTACTGTGGAAAACCTGGTCATCAGATTAGAGAATGTTATAAGAGGCAATCAGATGAAGGAAGAAACAAACATAGAAAACATAAGGGTTACTTTGTTGGGGAAGATGAGGACCACAACCACGAACTTCGACTATTTACAGTCGATTGTGTTCTTTCAGCTTCAAAGGGAGATGAGGACGACATATGGTATGTCGACTCTGGCACATCCTCACATATGACTGGTAAGAAGGACTGGTTTGAATTTCTTGAAGAAACTTCATGTGGGTCGAAAATTTATTTAGGAGATGATAGTGGATATGAGATCAAAGGACATGGTGACATTCCTGTAAGTTACCTAGTGGTGACATTAGACATCTTGAAAATGTATTGTATGTTCCAGGAATTAAGAAAAATTTGGTCTCTGTCTCAATGATTACTGATCAGGATATGCAAGTTCAATTCTTTAAGAATAACTGTGTCATTAAGGATAGCCAGATGGAAACAATTGCAAAAGGAGTGTGCGTGGGGAGCCTGTGTAGATTAGATGCAAAGATTATGCCACAGCAAGCAATGGTTGCAACCGGATCAACAGTCAAAGATCTCTGGCATCAAATATTCGGCCATCTTAATCTGCAAGACCTCATCTTACTTCAGAGGAAAGGTATGGTTGATGGACTACCTGTTCTTCATAATGTTAAGCTAGATTGTGATGGATGTGCATTAGGGAAAGTGCATAGAGAAGAGTTCCCTTTGCATGTTAACAGAAAGGAAAGGGATATTTTAGAATTGGTGCATACAGATATTTGTGGACCTATGCAAACTAGGTCATTAGGAGGAGCATATTACTTTCTCTTGTTTACAGATGATTGCGCTAGATATTCATGGATATACTTTCTGAGTAAAAAGAGTCAAGCCTTTCAGTATTTTAAAGAGTTTAAATCTATGGTAGAGAACCAGACAAGAAAAAGGATAAAAATTCTCCACTCAGATCAAGAGGGAGAATACAGGTTGGGAGAGTTCGTGAATTTCTGCAAGCATCATGGGATTGTGCAGCAGTTTACAGTGCCTCACACTCCACAGCAGAATGGAGTGGCAGAACGGAAGAACATAACTCTTGTGGAGTGCGCAAGGAGCATGCTACAAGGTAAGGGTCTATCAAATGGTCTTTGGGCAGAAGCTATTAACACTGCTGTATATTTAAAGAATAGGAGTCCTACTAGATGTTTAGGCTTCAAAACCCCTTTTGAAGCATTGTTTGGATTCAAACCAGCAGTTAGTCATTTAAGAATATTTGGGTCAAAAGCATGCTCATATACCTAAGGAAGATAGGAAGAAGTTAGACCCCAAAGCCCTGAAATGTATATTTGTTGGATATGGCATTGAGTTCAAGGCATATAAGTTATATAATCCTGTGACTCACAAGGTTTTTGCAAGCAGAGATGTCATATTTCATGAACAGGTTGAAGAAGGAAAGGAAGATTCTAACAGTGATTGTCACATTCCATTGCTTATAGAAGAAAACAGTGAGGAAGATGAAGAGCAGGAGCAGAAACAAGAAGAAGTAACAGATAATGTAATCAGTGATGATGCAAGCGCTGAAATAGACAGAGTTGAGGTAAGTCCCCTACCAAGGAGATCAGGTAGGAAGACTTGATTACCTGCTAAATTGAGAGACTATGGTTTAATGCCAAATATTTTAAACATTGTAGAACCTGCTAATTACAAAGAAGCTAGTCAATTTAAGGAGTGGAGGACTGCAATGAATGAAGAAATGGAATCAATTCTTAGAAATGATACTTGGGATTTAGTTGAGTTGCCGAAGAATAAAACACCCATAGGATGTAAATGGTTGTTTAAACTAAAAATGAATGCAGATGGAAGTATAGAAAAATTAAAAGCTAGGCTGGTTGCAAAAGGATATTCACAGCAGGAAGGTATAGATTTTGATGATACTTTTGCACCTGTAGCAAAGTTAAATACATTCAGAATGCTTATTGCTTTAGCTACTAAATGTAATTGGGAATACACCAGCTTGATGTTAAATCTGCATTTCTAAATGGTGATTTAAAAGAGGAAATTTACTTAGTACAACTAGAAGGATTTGTAAAGCAGGGGTAGGAACATCTTGTTTGCAGATTGAAAAAGGCTTTATATGGTTTAAAGCAAGCACCCAGGTCTTGGTACGAAAAGGTTGATTCTTTCTTTTTAGAGCATGGATTTCATAGAAGTTTAAATGACCCAAATTTGTATACCAAGTACAATAATCAGAGGCAGATTATTTTGATTTATTTGTATGTGGATGACCTGATTATAACAGGAGATGCAGATGATTTAATCAGAGGAATCAAAAGGCTTATGGCACAAGTTTTTGAGATGAAGGATCTCGGAAGCCTTCATTACTGTCTGGGATTAGAAGTACGCAGATATATTGGGAAAACTTTTCTTACCCAAGGGAAGTATGCCAAAAATCTGTTGGAAAAGTTTGGTATGGATCAGTGTAGATCAGCAGCGACACCTTTGCAACAGAATCTGAAGTTGAGAAGTGACGATGGCACTAAAGAGGTTGATGCTACAATGTATCGATAGCTGGTTGGCAGCTTGATATATCTTGTAACAACCAGACCTGACTTAGCATACTCTGTTAGTGTGTTGAGCCAATTTATGTCAAAACCGCTTGAAAGTCACTGGATAGCAGCAAAGAGCTTGTTGAGGTATCTGTGTGGTACTGTTAATTATGGTATTTTATACACTGACGTATCTGATGTTACTCTAGCAGGATTTTCAGACTCAGATTGGCCAGGTAACCTGGATGATCGAAAGTCCATCACATGTTACACATTCAACATAGGATCCGGGGTCATAACATGGAGTAGTAAGAAGCAGAGTACTGTAGCTTTGTCATCGTGTGAAGCTGAGTATCAAGCATTGTGTGCAGCGATGTGTGAAGCGATCTGGTTGAGAAGGCTTCTCAATGATGCAGGAAAAGAACAAAAGAATTCCACTTCCATCAAAAGTGACAACCAGAGTACCATTAAATTGGCACACAATCCAGTGTTCCATAAAAACACCAAACATATAGACACTCAGCTCCATTTTATCAGATAAAAAGTACAGTCAAAGGAAATTATTGTTGAATATTGTAAAACTTGTGACAATGTGGCTGATATTTTTACAAAGCCTCTTGCACGAGTGAAGATTGAATTGTTTAGAGGGATGTTAGGAGTCTGGGAGAACCCTTTCTCCATTAAGGGGGGGAGTTGAAAATAATTAAATATTATTTTGTATTAATGGAGAAATGGTTACATAGTTGTAAGGTATCTCCTTAGTTTAGGATTTGTTCCTAGAATTTAGGAGTGTGGTTGCAACTTCCTGATTACTAAATTTGTACTTAAATGATGTAATCCTTCATTGATGGGAATAGAGTGTACGAGAGTGATCTCTCTGTTTTGTGAGTGTAGTCTCCAGGTGCAGGCCACACCTGTGAGCTAGATTTGGAGATCAGATCTGAGCCGTATTGTGTGTAACAGGTGGAGATAGTGCTGGATACTTGTGAGAAGTATTGACTATTGTAATGTTACATGTTCTCAATCATTAATATACAGATAGTGTGGGGTTTTCAGCTGTAAGCTTTCCCCGGGTTACATACTGTGTTAATGTGTGCATGCTCTTGATGTTTTATTGTTATTGATGCTGCTATATTGATGATCAACGTAGAGGAGCTTATGTATTGTGTATGTATTTCAAAATAGTACATGATCAAGATAATCTCCATTGAATATGTGTTTATTATTCAAAATTTCTACAGAGTGCTTCCACTTGTGTGAATTACCACCTCGCACTACTCACTTGGCTCAAAAATAACTGCGCAAACCTGAAGGAGATAAATCCTTCTACATGGGTGAGTTTCCTTTATAGGAAAAAATCATCCAACTGATAGTACACTATCCCTCCTCTGATCTCAACTAGGTCTCTGACATAACTGACATGCATGAGTTATTTATGAGAGAATATTCAGTTATCTAAAGTGCAGCAGTTACATGCATGCAAGGATTAACTAACTGAACTCACAATTAATTCAACAAATTGTTTGAATTAATCTAACTGGACTTGACTCAGTTAACTGAGCCAGCTAATTACAACTCAATATTACAAATCATCCTTATCTCTTTAACTGATGGATAAATTCCTCAATTAATGGAAAAACTGTTGCATGTCCCCACATAGACTTCATGTTTGATTTTCTACAAAAAATTAACTCATGGTGAATTAATTAATTATTTTACAAATAGCTCCTAAGATCAAATTCAAATTTTACTTCACTATTTTAGTTCAGGGACTAACTAAAATTGGAATCCATCCTGAAATGCTATTTATAGAAATTCTATTTTTAGTACTTCCATTTTTCATTCCTTGTTGCTATGTCCAACACTGGTACCCAAACTGCTATTTATAAGAATGCTATTTTTAGCATTTCTTGTTATCAAGGTATAATAGTTCATCATGTCACTAGTGGAGATTTGAACTTGGGTGGGGAAGATAAAAATCATTCCACCAAACGCCCAAGATAAGATATTAACCCTAATCCACAATATCAAAAATACTTTTTAGTTTCGAATAAAACAAAGAAGAAAAACATTGCTAAAATATAAACCAAATCCTACAAGTTACATAGTGAAATTGAGTGTTGGATAATTTCTAAAATATTTTGGGATGCAAGAATCAATCATCTTTATGAGAGTAAAAGGGTTGAAGATGAAAGACACATTTTCGTAAAATGCCTAGAATCTAAACAAATCAAAACTCAATTCCAAAATATATATTACAATACCAACCATCCCAACTTACTCAAGTATCTTGAAATGTTTCTCTTACTACTTTTTCAACATAAAAATAAGGTTTTAATGAAATTTAAATAATCTTTTTATTTTTTAAATATTATAAATCAATTATTATCTTAATGTATCATCATCATTATATGTGTGTGCGCGCATAATTTATGTATAATTTACATATATTAAAGTAGTATAGCTATATAAATTAAATGGCTAGTAAGTGTTGAAAGGCATCAACACACTTACATTATGCTACATCTTACATTACTGGAATTAAAAAAAAAAATCATAAAATGTTAACTAAATTATAACTTCATTTTAAGCCTTAAGAGTTAGTTCAATTGGTCGAGTTCCCATTTGCAAGTACCTCGCTGATTGGGAGGTCACTGGGTCAATTCATGCCCTTGGGGTTAGGCTTTGCTAGTTTGGCTGGAAGGTGGGATCCATTTGGGTTGATCTACCCAAGTTTTCCAAAGAAGAAAGAATAACTTCACTTTAAATTAGTATTACTAATTATAAAAATAATTTATATATGAGTTAAACATATATACATTTAGAAAAGCATGTCACTAGCACAATCATATAAATGAAATGGCTAGCAAATACCAACATGAATCAATTCATGATGATTATCAAAACACTTCATTATACATTCCATGTTTATAAAATTATAAAAATTATCTAAACTAGCTCATCGATATATCCATTGATCCATAATAAACATGAAAACACTTATTTCATTATACATCTCACAATGTAAAAATTAGAAAAATCAATAAAAATAATTAATCATTCTCCTCATGGGGAATTTGCACCAAAACTGGGATACTTATTCATCAATGCTTACAAAGAGCCAAAAGCTCCAACTTGGTGGTGGAAGAAGTTATGGAAGTTAAGTTGTCGAGTAAAATCCATACTTTTGTTGTGGTGCATTCTAGAAAACATTATTCCCACGGGTGAAAATTTAAAGAAGAGATGCTTTTTTTTGTCGAAGTTGGTGTTTACTATGTAAAGATGCAGAGAAATCGGTCGAACACCTCTTTTGGTATTTGTTTGGAATATTGTATGGGTCATCATTATCTTTAAATTCTATGTGGAAGGATATCTCTTGTAAAGAAGCTTCACAACTTTGGTGTGATCGAGCAGAGCCAAAAAAAACTTAGATACCTCCCTCCAATCATAAACTAGGGCATTTGGATTGCTCAAAATAAGGCCATCTTCCAAGAAAAATCTACAATCCATGAAAAGGTGCAGATCAAGTGTTAGCTATCTATGATTTAATCTCTTATATGATATATGTCCACAGGTTGAGGAATATCAAACCTGAAGAAGTGGATCATTCTTTCCCTTGGGGTTTTTTTGACAGGGCTTCCCTAGCTGAGGGAAATTGTTAGGGGGGTGCAATTCTTTATATCAACGAAAATCACTTCTTCAAATTTTAGAGTGGTCTTGGCAGGGGTTCAAATAATTTTGTTGATTTATACAGTCTAAAGCTTTTACTCCTTTTCGCTCCTAAAAAGGGATGCATAAAGCTTCATATTTTCAGGGATTTTATGGTTGTTAAAAATTGGTTTAAAAGGGTCACCAGATGTGACATGCACAAAATAATCGCCATTTTGGAAGAGATTATGGAACTAAAGTGGAGCTTTGACCAAATTTCATGTTGTCATATATACAAATAAAGGAAATCCATTGTCGATGGCCTTTCCAAGTTGGGTACGGAACAAAACTCGATCTTGTGGAAGATTGTGGAATAGACACGGGAAACACACTATGAGTACTACCACATACCTTTTATAGAAGGCTTGCATTGGGACCTATGACGTTATCTTGTTGATGTATCTGATATTTTGATGGTGGTTCTCTTTTGAGAACCCTATGAACAATAGTATGCCCTTTTGACTCATGTTTTTTTTCTAGTTTTATATTATAGACAATTATATGAATAGGCTAGACATATCTCCTCCTTATGTTTGTTTGATGGATAGTTGTTTCCGAACAATTTTTTTGAATGTATCTCGATGCATATACAAAATGTAATTTTCCAATTATAATACTGAAAATTACGAATTTTCTTTGGAAAATAGAGAGATAAAATAATTAATATATAAGTTAAACATATATATATCTAAATAGATATATCACAAGATTCTTAACCATCATATCTACCAAGCCATGAGAGGGATCAAAATCTCTTTTTGAGTGAAAAACTTGTGAAAATATTTGTACGTCAACATATTTGATTCCTCTTACATGTTGGTAGATTTGGAGTTAAGATAGATCTATGCCGATTTTAAACAACGCATTAATAAAATATTTTAACTATAAGAATTTTTTAATTTTCACTTGTTTTTGTATAGTATAAACTTTATTTTTGTTAATTCACGAAAATTCTCGGAGAAAATCACATAGAGAATATTTTTTTTTATTAATACTTTTAAATATTATATATGAACTCCATATTAATTAGTGGAGGAACTACATATCTCCCTCTAATATATATATATAATTATATATATATATATATATAATATATATTATATATAGATATATAACTATAACTTTCCATTACTTTATCTTTTTGTATAAAGATTGATGTGAAATTGATTTTCAATTTTCACTTGTTTTTGTATAGTATATTTTTTTTTGTTATAATATTGTTTAAATGTTATATATGAATTCCATATTAAGTAGCGGAGGAATTACATATCTCTCTCATACTAATTTTCATTTTTATTTCCTTTCAATTACATTATCTTTTTATATAAAGTTTGACGTGAAATTAAAGTGAAAATTGAATTATTTTATTTATGGAAGACATTAATTTTTTTTGTACTTTTTAATGTGTTAATGTAAGTATTTTATTTTTTACTTTTAAATGTAGTGTTATGTGACGACATCTCCTTTATACTGGGTTGTAGAGTATCTCTTACCCAATAAACTTTGTTACAATATCATGGGCCGATACCATGGCTTATCAATACCAATGCCCAAAAAACAGTAATTATGTTCCATATAAAACTTGTTTATGTGCTATATTTTTTAATTAATAAATTTGCTTAAAAGGAAAAAAGTCATAACTACTTGAGAGATAAATCTCAATCTTTGTTTTGTGAGTGTTACTAAGAATATTCTAGAATATCATGTTGAGGTTAAATTCCTACCATCCACCTAACATTTGTTAGCAATTAAATTAAAATTTTAGAAAACCTATTTCAAAATAAACAGTTTTACTGACATAATTACACTTTTAATTTATTATTTAAATTTGAGAATCTAGAAATCTATTTAGCAACAAAAGTTTGCTCCCTCACCTCCTCCCACAACAGACCATTAAGAAAGAAAGTTTTCTACTCACCTCTTCCCACACCAAACAATTAAGAACCTCCTCCACAACAGACAATTAAGAAAGAAAGTTTTCTACTCACCTCTTCCCACACCAAACAATTAAGAAAGAAAAACAATTAAGAAAGAAAGTGGTGTGTCCATCCCATCCCATGGAAGAAGCGTGCGAATCCTACTCTTCTCAAACCCCTCAAATTATCGTTCTAGTGTAGAAAATATAGCTTTTCCTCCCTGGTAGAGTTGTGCTCCCACCACTAGTGGGATTCTATTTCCATCTGTGTTGCATGCTATGTTCTGGTTATAATGTTTTTTGGTTAATTCAATGGATTGAAACTTGAGTTTCTTCAAAGTTGGAGTCGGTCGTTGAAGAGACTGCTTCAGTTGCGACTCACAAAGCCACCCATTTCCTTCTATTTTTGGTGGCTAAGAAGGATGGGGTTCAGATGGACACAGGAGAACGTAGCATGGCTCCTATGTCAAAAGTAGCAGAAGTGCAACAAGGTGGGACTCTGGGATTTCGAATCTATTGTACAGGGAAGGAGGCTGGAAATATGATTTAGATTCATAGTACTATGTTTCAGTTGGTCTGGTAGTGATTGGACTACACTTTCTTGGTAAATTCTCATCCTTTACGCACACCTCTGTATTCTATGGTTGGTATCTGGTGCTGGATACTTGTGGGTGGTCTCCTTTATTTTAAATCACGTGTTTTATGGTGTCTAGAGCCTTACGGTCCTAGGGTCTCTAGGGAGTCTGTCCACGCCGCACGCCCTTGTCATCGCATATCATATGCCTTCCGTCGCATGCTATCGCTCAAACGCTCTTCACGCTTTCTTCGTTAACACAGCACGCCCTCAGTGCCCATTGCGTGGGCATGTCGCCCAGCACCCTGCCTTTATGCAGGAACACCTTGGGCACACGCCTTCGCCCGCAGTCCCTCAGTCCATCATGCATGCCAAGTCACTCAGTGGGTGGGCTGCCTTTTCTGCGGTCCATATCGTTCAGTGGGGTATGCTTGCCTTTCGTGCGAGCTCCCATGTTGTTCGGTCCACCAAATTTGCATTCAGTTTTTCGTCACTTGGAAGCCTTGGTATCTCCCTTCCACTCCTTTGACAAAGGCTACAACGCCTATTTGGGTCCTTGCTTCACCCTTTTTGGATTTCCCCTTCTTTGGGCATTGGATCAACTCTAGAAAAGTCTAATTTTGACACCTTTGAAACTCAAATGCACAAGGTAGAAACATATGAAAGAATTGGTTTAGAAATGGATTTTAGCTTTGTGTTTTTAGTAAAAAATTATTTTCGCTAACAATAAATTTTCATTTATCTAGAAATATGATTATGAGAGAATCTCCTTATGTTGTAGGATTGTTTTGAAAAAGCCATATAGAAACTCAATACCCAGAAAGGTCACAGAAAAGAAGGAAACACCAATAAAAGTCTTCTGGGTGGATTAGCTCTATTAATGATCACTATAAGATCATTTTGCATGATAAATCTCCACTTGTAAATCTTTCAACTCAAATTGAATATGGTTAAAGAACAAGAACATGTATCCTAAAGCCTAAAGGCAAAATATCTAGTCCCACATGATTCAAGGCAAGAAAATATAGGAAAGCTAGGCCCTTGTCCAATGGAAGATTGAACAAGTGAAGGAGCTAAAATTCTAGAGCAAGAAGAATCATTAGTTTAAGATACTCCATGTTTGGAAGAATTAGCAAGTACTCCATCTACTTCAAAAGAATCTTAGAGAAAAATAGGTGATTTGGATTGGATCAATATTTTTATTTTATTTTTCATCCATCACAATGCTTCTAGAGTGGAAAATTTGGAGGAATTGGCTTGCAAGGTCATTTTTGCTAGTGGTCTTAGACTCCCAATTTGGAAAAATTTTGGTGAAAAACTGCAGAAGCCATTTTGTGACCTCAAATTACCACAATTTGTGGTCCTTACCTTACTAAGCACCTACATTCCATAATATACACACTAATGCTTTTTCGACGACGCAAGAATCGCCTCAAACAAACCTCATATGAGAAAGTTATGTCTCCAAGAAGTTGACCTATCGAAATTGACTACCATAATTCGAGAGGATGTCATGGCATCCCTTGTTACTCATGTAAAAGGGGCTAGCCACGTGGGAACTATGAAGAATATTCTAGAATGGTCATGTTGTAACTAATATTCAGGGTGAAATGGGTCAAATTTAATCCCTAGTTGACTATTAGGATATGTTATAACTGTGCCACTCTAAAAAAAACAAGTTTCATTCTATTTGAGTGCATTTTGTTACATAGATTAGTAAAGTAGCTAAGAGTGGATAGAGAGAGAGATCAAACAAAGATGTTTCATGTATTGCAGCAACGCATGGGCCCTAGGTTTCACTCCTTTGCACTTGCATCCATTTCCATTCAAAGAAGGAGAGAGAAGAACAACCTCACCTTCAACCTTGTCTTCATCTGCAAGGGTTTCCTAAATCATATCTTGTGTTATTATTGTTGTATGTGATTGTATTTTGTCTCTCTCTATTTTTTGCATTTTATATATTATATGCATGCAATCAATAAGTTAATAAATCCATAATTCTAAGGAAAATAGCCCTTCCAACATAGATTTCAGATTTTGGGTATAATTTTATCAGATATGTTGTTACGAGCTATCCAACAAAGTATCCAGGACAATTTATAGATTAGTAGGGAAAAGGAAGAAAAATAAGTCCTCTGTAGAATCTCAACTAATGGTAACAAGAAGTCAGACCCAAAACCCAATTTAATCATGTATTTCTTTTGTATCTTATTACATAACCAATTCATGAAGATATATTCATTTAAAAATGTTGGGATGTAACTCTTGTAATTATTTGGGAAAATAAGTCTTAAATTTTTTTTAGGTCTTTTGATAATCACCGATCTAAATCCATTTACTTAATGCTTTACACAAACAAATTCTTTTCAATATAATTTAATTTGCATTTCACCAACACATATTTTTACTTAATACAAATTCCCAATTACAAATAAACAAATAAACAATAATATAATAGTTAAAATTCTTTCGATTATTAATTAATTCTAATTCTAATTATTTCTTAAATTTAATAAGTAAATTGTATTTTCTATATATCTATTAACCTCACCAATCTTTCTATTGGTTCAATGAATTGATTAATAAATTAACCAAACTTAATATTTTTGTCTTTATTTCTATATTAAAGTTTAATTATCCATTCAGAGGTTCATCTACTTCTTATTTATATTAACTTGGCGATATATATATAGATATTAATATATATAAAAATATTTTATTAATTTCTTTTATATATATATATAACCATTCATATATTTCAAATTTGAAAAAATATAATAAATATATATAACTTTTCCCTTAAAAAAACATTTACTTTATAAAAAATTATATAATTTAACTATAACCATTCATATTTTCAATTTTGAAAAATTAATATTCTCACGTTTGAAATTCAACTTAATTACATTTATAACATTGACCAGAACCTTTCTGACATAAGATATGTTAATATCAAATTGGGACCTTTAAACGATATGTTATTTTCTATCATTTAAGTCAAAACCGACTCAAATATGTTTTCCACTAACTATAATGTTGAATGGATTAAGCCTACCAATTACATTTTTTAATTTTATTTTGAAAAATAGGGCTAAGTTCAATTTACTTACCATAAGAGCATTGAAGTTTAATTATCATAAACTTTGTTGTGTCGAATTAGGACTTTTAAACATGCAATTTTTTATTATTTTTAAATTTAAATTCAAAAGAACTCAAAAACATTCTCCACCAACTTTATGCTAAAAAATAGGTTGCAAATTATTAAAAATTGTATTTGAGTATGACTAGTCTAACTTCAGGTTAGATGGGATGATGAAATATTACAAATTGTATTTGAGTATGACTAGTCTAACTTTAATGACTCCATACAAATATCTAGGGAATGATTTCCATCTCATAGTATTGAAAAAAGATAAATGGAACGTGAAAATCTTAGTATAGCCTTAATAAAAATACTTTGGCTATAAAATAAATATAAATTCTTTTTTAAAGTTTTTATCACTCCACCTTAAACCTTTTACTTTTTAAGTGAAAATGCATGTTCTTCTGCCTTGTTTCATAATTGTTTCATAATTATTTGATAAGGTGAAAGGATACCTCTAAATTGTGAGTCAAATTATCAATAAGATAGTAAAGAAAAGAAATTAGTTTAATAATTTTGAGAAGAAGGAATTTTTAACCAATGATTTAAAATTTTATATTACAATTTAAAATATATTACCAGATTTAAAATTTTAAAATTTAATTTGATAAATTCGGTTTAACGAATATAATATTTCATTTTATATAATTAATTAAATATATGCAAATTTTGTTTTAAAAAATGTCTATTAAATTATAACTATAAATAACTTGTATATAAAATAAAATATAGTTATTTTGATATGAAAACATATATTTGTTTTTACATATTAAAATTGTATTCATCACATTCATTAAAAAGAGGATATGAAAAAGAAAATTATGTAGCTTAATATGTGTGGAGACAATTTAAAAATCATTGAAGGCTGAATTGATTTATGATAATGATCGTTAACGCCCACTGAGACCAAATTTTGGTCTATCGAACCTAAAGAAACAAATTATTTAGTTTGATTTAAGATTTTATTCCTATATTCAAAAATCTTGGAGAGAAGCCTCTCGAGTTCACTGTAATTTTGCAACATAAAAGGCTAGGAAGGTTAGTATTGCAATAAAGATTTTGAAACTAAGATCTAATGTGGTTGTACACGGGACGCTCTAAGATGAAGTGATTTTCATCCTTGATGTTCGTATTCTCACAAAGATTGCAGAACCTTTCCTTCCATGGTGTTTTAGGAACTGCCCAACGACCCGTTTCACTATGGAGCTCATGAGAGTTTGTTCTGATCTTGACTATATTAATTTTCTTCTTCGAGCTAGTTAAAATAAAGAGATACTTTTGATCTTCTAGGGTGGGGTTGATGACCTCCTTATAATATCTTAATTTTCTTTTAGCTGCTAAATCTTTCTCACACCGCATTTTTTCTTTGAACTTAAAAGAAACAATATTTTTAATGTTATTAATGTTTTGCAATGCAACATTCTCGTCGATCTCCCAATGGTTTAACCAGGCCCTGGTGTCTTTATACTAACCTCATTTGAGCCTTAGGTGGTTTTGGCTGGAATTTAAAGCTATATTAGGAAGTTTATGGTCTCCTATGTTATTGAGTTTGTGCTTGTACAACATAAGCCTAGTCATAGCTAGGTTCTCGATAGGGGAGAGACCCACTTCTATAAGGAGAATAGGATAGGGTGTGTTTCTTTTAATTTTGAGGTTATATGTTATAAAACGCTTTTGCATTTGCTCAATCTTTCTCCATGATTCTCCAGAGATGCTACAACCCCAAACCTCACATCCATATAAGATAACCAAAGTGACTAAAGTTTCAAAGAGGAACTTCTTTCTATCCCACATTACGAGATTTGTCATTTTACAATTATTTTCAAGAACAAAGTAAACTTTCCATCCCCCATTAATCCTTTTCTAAATGTTGTAGTTCCAGTTGAGCTTGTGATGAATATCAATTCCTAGGTACTTGTAGGAAGACACTTCCTCCAAGTTACTATTGTCATACATAAAATTAGCGTAAGTTTCCTTCTTGGATTTGATAATCATAACTTTTGTTTTGTCCGTGTTAACAATCATACCCATGGTAGAGCAGAAATCCTTAAGAAGTATAAGTTGCTTATCAAGATCAGATGGGCACCTTGTGAGAAGAACAATATCGTCATCGTAGAGAAGAAGGAGGATGTCTATCCTAGCTAATATCGTGCCAACACATCCTGCTTCCTCTAAACAACTTTCTAGCTTGTCGATGTAAATGCCAAAAATGGTAGGAGAGAGGGGGCAACCTTGTTTAACTCTAATATTACACTTAATATCATTTGACCACTGCTCGTTGCTCTTTAACTTGGCAATTACATTCTCGTATAACCTTATAGCGGTAGCTCTCAACTCAAAAGGAACCTTTAGCTCGTCTAATTTGTTCCAAAGGTTGTTTCTAGGAACCGTATCAAAAGCCTTTCTAAAGTCCAAAAAGCAACAAAAGAGATCGGGTTTATCATTGCGGCATTCCTCCACAATGATCCTAAGCATAATGAGGTGGTTTTTCGTTGAGTGTTGCTTTCTAAAACCCACTTGGCCTTTAGCCCGCTTACTTTCACTTTCAAGCCATATGCTCAACTTCCTTTCCAAAATAATACCGTATAACTTGGCTAGGAGAGGGCTGATCATAATTTTCCAATAATTAGAGGAGTTATTTGTATCTATTACAAAAGCAATATAGCAATAAAGTGGAATAATTGTTTTTACGATCTTCAAAAAATTTAGAGTAATATATTATAGCGCAAAAACCTTTAATAATAAAAATCTCCAACAAAAATACCATTAATTCATTAGCAAGGACATTTTAAAGACAAATTTCAGCATAGAATGTTAAAAAAAAAATCATGTAATTTAATATAAAAATTATCTGAAAATCACTCGTGAGTGATCTCAGTTAATTAATTAATGAATGAAGGTATTACAGACTCATGTGCTGGTGTGTGTCTATGTTATCTTAAGCAATGGATCGATCATATTGCAAAATACACAGACACTGGAAAATGGAAAACAGTAAGAGAAACACAGTAAACAAATACAAGAACACAACAAATTAACAAGGATTTCACCCAATCCTCCCGAGCTACGTCTCTGGTCCAACTTTCAGTGGTGGCCTTTTCTTATTGTGTCTTTAAAGCAGAGTTTTTACGATGAGGAGCTCAATTTGAGTCTCCTGAAACAAATAATGTTTAGTAGGGTGGTTCTTGGATTCCCCAAGCCATTAGAGTGCACAGATTATTCCTTACTAAGTCTCGACCTCAACTGGTCTTGAATGGGATGAGTCCAATTTGGTACCTAGTTCCCGACAGATATCCTCTCAGGGATTGCTCGAACCTCTCAAGCCCTCTGTCTACGTGATGCTACCTTACTCTGCAGGTTAGCTCTCTGTTTCCTGCTTCTTGCTTATTCTCTATTCTGTCTCACTATCTCACTATCTCCTTCTTTCTTATAATGCTCGCTTCGTGCTCTCTCTCTCTCTCTATCTTTGTTTGTTCATGGCTTAAAGCCAATTTGTCTCATGATTGTTCGCTTCCTCTTCCGCCCCTTTCGATCTCCTGCTACTGTTTGCTTGGAGTTCCTTGCCTCTACATCATCGCCACTGTGTAACATCTCGCAAGGAAGTGGCCACTTGTCCTCTCACGAATTGCACCATCTCTTCCTCAAACAATTCGGTATTTCGGTTATGTTGTGTAATGATTCATCTACTAACTCAGTGGTCAAATAAGACTTCATACTTTTATATGCCGTCACTTAATTCTCCCTCTAGATTCGGTTTCTTATTGGGCGCATCCTCTGTCGCTAGATCTGGAGCCCCCAGATCCTACGATGTTCGCTCTTATCGCATGGTTGACTTGCTTGGACGTTAGCCCATGATGAGAGGCGGTTTTCTCTCTCATCCGCCGGATACCCATCGTTTGATGTATGGCATCACTGGGTCTCCTGACAATTCTGCTTACCATCAACATGCCTCTGATATTCCGCCGGTTTTGGAGCGCGGGACCTGCCTTTCACTTTAGCATTTTTCCCACGGTTTTCAGCGTTTCCTTGTGACTGAGTGCATGAGGCCTTTCCATTTTGAGGGGTTTTTCCCAATGATGCGTGATTAGCTAATTGTGCATCAGTAATGGCCTCCATTTTCCAATCCGGACTTCCTAACTACTAGTTTTCATCCTGCACGATCTCCATGGGCCTCGGTCAGCACGCTTTGACTAAGGTCCTCGTCATTCCTTGTTAGATACAAACTACCACTGTCCAAAGGTCTTCCTGATAGCTCTTTGTTCACAATTTTTTGAAGTCTGTCCTGATTTTATACAGTCATAGCACTTTGATAATTTTCATGGATCCCATTCGGATCATGTCCTCCCCACTGAAAAAGCTTTTGGACCACCAAAAGTTGGTTTTCAAGCATCAACTAAGTGAGGGTACAATTGTCTCACTTGTCCAATCTCTATCCACTTTGCACCACTCGACTTTGAACCCTTGAGCCCAACTCTAAGGTACTCAACATCTCCCCTGTGCGTCGTCCTCACCTTCCTATCCAGAACTGTGTCTTCCTGCAATTCATTAAGATATTCAAGTAATAGGTCATCAATAGAAGGCAATTGACTCTGCTCTTCGGGATCTTCAATTAGTGAAGGTTCAAACAATCTCAAGAAATCTAAATTTACTACTGAGTAGATGTGCATGTAAGTTGGTAGATCAAGGTGAAAAGCATTCTCACCAATCTTCTCAAGTATCTAGAAGGGTCCATACCTGATAGGCTTTAGCTTTTTACCTTCACCTTGCATTCTGTCCTTGCTAATATACAGCTAGACTTGGTCACCAACTTGGAAACTATGCTCCATTCAATGCTTGTCATTCCTTGCCTTGTATTTGGCTTGGCTCTTTTCCAACTATTCCTATATTGCCTGGTGGATCTCTTGGATTTGTTCAATGAACCTAGTTGCCCTGTCCACATCATTGTGTCCCTCAACTGTGGTGTCTTTACCAAAGATGAAATCCAAAGGAGACCTTGGGGTGAAACCAAAACAAGTCTCGAAAGGAGATCTCTGTGTAGAAGAATGTTTTTCTCTGTTGTAAGCATGCGGCACATAACATAAATGTTCATCCCAAAGCTTAGGATGCTTGCTGCAATATCCCCTGAGTAACTAGATCACTGTCTTGTTAACTACCTTTTTTTGTCCATCAGTTTGTGGATGAAAAGCTGTGCTTTTCTTCAGTTTTGTGTCCATCAGTTCCCACAGACTTGACCAAAACTTCCCCACAAATCGGGTGTCTTGATCAGATACAATGGAAGTGAGTAATCCAAAATGAACCCATACATGTTGAAAGAATAGTTTTGCAGTTTGTTCAGCTGTAATCTGTTTATTACAAGGTATCAAAATACACATTTTGTTGAACCTATCCACAATAACATACAGATAATCATGACCTTTCCTATATTTAGGAAGTCCTCCAACAAAGTCCATGGAAACACTTTCCCAAGGATGAGAAGGAACTGGTAATGGAGTGTACAAGCCTAGTTTTCTATTGCTGGGCTTGCTTTTTGCACACATAGTACACCCTCTTACATATCTAGAAACTGTCTCATTCATTTTTGGCCAATAACAAAATCTTTTTAGCTGTGCAACTATTTTACTTACCTCAAAGTGACTTGATATTAGAGAAGTGTGTGCTTCTCAAATTATCATTACTCTTTCAGTTTGGTGGAATGCATAACTTCCCACAGTGATATAAGGATCGGTCCTTTACATGATAATCCAATTCTTATACTCATTTTCCTTGACTTAAAGTTGCATGTACATCTTTAAAGTCTATATCTTGATAATATTGTTCAATGTAACTCTCATGTAACACAGATTTATGCTTAATTATAGTAGATGCATTTATAATGGGTTTAGATAACATATCTGCAACTTTTTTATGTATGCCCTTTTTATATCTGATGACTAAATGAAATTGTTGTAGAAAACCCATCCATCTATAGTGTCTTGATTGCTGCAACTTAGTTTGGGAGTGTAGATATTGAAGTGGTTGATGATCAATATGTATTACTGTCTCTTTGCCCATTAAGTAATGTTTCCACTTTTTCACACTCTGTACTAATCCATACAATTATTTATCATATGTAGGATAGTTAACTACTGCATAATTAAATGTCTTAGAATGATAACATATGGGTTTACTGTGTTGTGTCAACACTGCTCCCATGGCATAGTCACTGGCATATGTTTGGATCTCAAATGGTCCTTGCAAATCAGGCAGTGTTAGTACAAATGTTGTACTAATATTTTCTTTCAAGGTGTCGAAGGCTTTCTATTGTTTTCCTCCCCACTGAAACACCTTGTTCAATCCTGTTAAAGCATGTAAGGGAGCTGCAATTAAGGAAACGTTGGAAATGAACTTCCTCCAATATTGTGCTTATCCAAAGAAGCTTCTAACTTATGTAGCAGATTTGGGTTTAGGCTAGTTCACAATGACTGCCACCTTAGAGGGATCTATCTTCAATTCACCACCCCCTACTATATGATCCAAATAATTCAAAGATGTTTTTCCAAATTCACATTTTGAGAGTTTAACATAAATTTTTTCCCTTTTCAAAACATCTAGTGTCTGCTTAACATGCTTTAAGTATTCTTCCCATGTTTTGCTAAATATCAAAATGTCATCCAAATAACAATAACAAAATCATCAAGAAAAGGTCTGAGTACATCATTCGTTAATCTCATGAAAGTAGCAGGAGAATTAGTTAGCCAAAAGGCATAACCATCCACTCATACAATCCCTACTTTGTTTTGAAAGCAGGCTTCCATGCATCTTGTTCTGCAACTTTGACCTCATGGTATCCACTATGCAAGTCTAGCTTGGAAAAATAAACAGCTTCTTTCAATTGATCTAAAAGATCATCAATACGAGGAAGGGGATAACAATTTTTTATTGTTATCTTATTCAGTGCTTAGTAATCAATACACATTCTCCATGATCCATCTTTCTTTCTCACCAAAACAATTGGTGACCCACATGATGATGTGCTAGGTCTGATGAACCCCTTCTCGAGCAACTCCTGCACCTGCCTCTTGATTTCTACATTCTCTAAAGCAGACAACCTATACATTCCAATGTTAGGCATGGAGCATCTTACTGCAAAATAATATGATGCACTATTTCCTTTTTGGGTGGCAGACCTTTAGGTTCTTGAAATAAGATATCATACTTTGAAACAACCTTTTCTAAATCAGCTTGTTGTTTAGCATTACAACACTTAAATACATTGGTTTTGTCAGGTTTCTTTTCCTTTACAACCATCAGTAAGAATTGTTTGCATGAATTTATCATTCTTTTCATCTGCCCTGAGTTTATGAGAGTATAATTATTCTTGAGCTTATGAGCTCTTACACAGTATTTGATTCCCTCTTCAACAAGTAGATAGTTGTTCTTGGCTCTATAGAAAATAGCTTTTCTGTTATACAAGTAAGGACTTCCTAAAACAATTCCACATATATCCAGAGGAATTATGCCTAACTCAATCTCATCTACAAAAAGCTAACCCAAAAGAAAACTTGAGTTTGCATTGTCTAGTCACTTGTAGTTGTGCTTTATCATTCAACCATCCTAATGGGTATGGTTTCTTGTGAGGTGTAGTCACTAATCCCAATTTCTTTACAATTGCTTTAGAAATTAAATTTACTTGTGAGCCATTATTAAACAAAGTATCAACCTTTTGATGTTTGGAAATAACTCGAATATGGAAAAGCTCATGTCTTTTTCTCTCATTTTCTTCATCAATAGTAGATTGTGCAAAATTACTAGTAGATGCTTCAGAATTCTTACCTCTTATACCTATGGCTACAATAGTTGTTTCATCTCTTGAGTCTAACCCCAAATCTTTCTGAATAGCTGCAGCAGCCTTCTTCTTCTTCTTGCCCTCGAACTTCTTAGGTCTCAACTCTGGATGCAAAATCCAACAGTGCCCATCATCATGCACATCCTTTTTACAGTGAGTACATGAAGCCTTGCTTTTCTATGTAGTGTTAGCCTTCCTTACTTTCCATTTTTGCTTTCTTTTCTCCTTATTCTTGCTTGCAGTGAGTTGGGATGATCCCCCAACTTGTTGACTTCCATTTTATCCTCTAGCTTGTAGATGCGTAGCTTGAACAAACACCTCATCTATACTAGTGGGATTAAACATGAGGATAGTGTGCCTCACGTAGTTGCGTAGACCACCAATGTACTTCAACAAAGTCTGAGGTGAGTCTAATGAGATTCCTAGAATCAATGCTGTCTTTCTAAATTCTTGAGTGTATCCCTGTAAACTTTGCCCTTACAACTGTCGAAGAGTTTGCTAGCTCATCATGGCTTGCTGCATGTGGGCCAATGGATAGAACTGCTTTTTGATTGCAGAAACAAATTCACTCTAGACAAAGATAGTCTTACCATGTCTCTTCATGCCAGCTTGGGTCCTTCCTTCCCACCAAACTAAGGCAGTGCCTCCAAGGCATAGGCTTGCCAGTTGAATCTTACTCTTGTCTGAATCGATATTCTGCACTCTGCAATAAACATCAATTTGTCTAATCCAATTTTCCAACTTTTCTGCATTCAACTCTCCATCATATATAAGTAAATCAAATTTAACATCCAATTTAATCAAAGATTCTTACTTTTTATCTTCAGGGCTATTAGGAGGTGGGAGAAAGCTTTCTTCTTTCCCCTTGCCTTTTGAGTGGTCATGGAAGTGAGACTCATCTTCTCCTTTATCTTGTTTGGAGTCTGATGGATTTCATCTTTGTGTTTTCTAAAATCCCTATACATTTCCTTTACCATGGACTTTATGGCTAGGAAAATATCTATGAATTGAGGGTCTGGCCCCATAGAAACTTCCTCTAACATTGTCTTCGGAGGATAGACTCTCCCAATTTCAAGATTAGTTTCGACCAACTATCCTTCTCCTAATTTGAGCTTTGATCTAGTTAGCATTCACAACTAAATCCAACACAAGCTTGTCTAACCTTAATAGCCTTGAGCTTTGATACCACTTGATCTGAAAATCACTCGTGAGTGATCTCAGTTAATTAATTAATGAATGAAGGTATTACAGACTCATCTGCTGGTGTGTGTTTATGTTATCTTAGGCAACGGATCGATCAGATTGTAAAATAGATAGACACTGGAAAATGGAAAATAGTAAGAGAAACACAGTAAGCAAATACAAGGACACAACATATTAACAAGGAGTTCACCCAATCCTCCTGGGCTACGTCTCGGTCCAGCTTTCAGTGGTGGCCTTTTCTTATTGTGTCTTTAAAGTAGATTTTTTACAATGAGGAGCTCAATTTGAGTCTCCTGAAATAGATGATGCTTAGCAGGGTGGTTCTTCGATTCCCCAAGCCACTAGAGTGCACAGACTCTTCCTTACTAAGTCTTGACCTCAACTAGTCTTAAATGGGATGAGTTCAATTTGGTACCAAGTTCCCGACCAATATCCTCTCAGGGATTTCTTGAACCTCTCAAGCCCTCTGTTTGCGCAATGCTACCTTACTCTGCAGGTTAGCTTTGCTCTTTGTTTCTTGCTTCTTGCTTATTCTATATTCTGTCTCATTGTCTCCTTCTTTCTTATAGTGCTCACTTCGCTCTCATTTCACGCTCTCTCTGTCTCTATCTTTGGTTGTTCATGGCTTAAAGCCAATTTGTCTCATGACTGTTCGCTTCCTCTTCCGTCCCTTCGGATCGCCTACTACTGTTTGCTTGGAGTTACCTACCGTTGCATCATCGCCACTGTGTAACGTCTCGCAGGGAAGTGGCCACTTGTCCTCTCATGAACTGTGCCAACTCTTCCTCAAACGGTTCGATATTTTGGTTACGTTGTGTCATGATTCATCAGCCAACTCAACAATCAAATTGGACTTCAAACTTTTATATGTCGTCACTTAATTCTCCCTCTAGATCTGGTTTCCCATCAGGTGCATCCTTTGCCATTAGATCTAGAGTCCCTAGATCTTATGGTGTTCGCTCTTATCACGCGGATGACTTTCTTAGACATTAGCCCGTGATGAGAGGCAGTTTTCTCTCTCATCTGCTGGATGCGTCATTCATTGTATGGCATCACTGGGTCTCCTAACAATTCGCTTACCATCCAACATGCCTCCGATATTCCACCAGTTTTGGAGTGCAGGACCCGCCTTTCACTTTAGCGCTTTTCCCATGGTTTTCGGCTTTTCCTTGTGACCGAGCACTCGGGGCCTTTCCATTTCGAGGGGTTTTTCCCAGCGATACGCGATCAGAAACGACCTCCATTTTCCAATCCAAACTTCTAATTACTAGTTTGCATCCTACACGATCTCCATGGGCCTAGGTCAGTGTGCTTTGACCGAGGTCCTCGTCGTTCCTTGCTGGCTACAAACTGCCACTGTCCAAAGGTCTTCGTGATAGCTCTTTGTTCACAAGTTTTTGAAGTCTGTCTTGATTTGACACAGTCATAGCACTTTCATCATTTTCATGGATCCCATTCGAATAAAAAAATTAGTAAATTTTGGATGAATATTATCAATTTAATTATATTTGTGTAAAAAGAGGTGAATCTTTAATCAAATGGGTAAATATGTTTTTAGAAAAATGACAAAAAAATAGTCAATTAGAAGTTTAAAATTTTCCCTAAAAAATACTTTGATTGTAAGAATTCTTAGATTAACAAATTTGCGCCATAACATTTTTTAAGGAAGACATAATATAAATTAGAGTAAATTTATCAGTAACAGTGTCATGCTTTAAATCCCTAACTCTAGCAAAAATACTACTTTGTGAATATTTTACAAGATTGCAGCCCTCACCCATGACCTAAGATAATGGATCAATGCACAAAAATAATTGGATGACCCTTGTTGATAAGAGGGGAGGGGGTGAGGATGTCCCACCAAAAAGTTAAGATATACAACATAAGGGATAGACCCAATTAGGCTCCCCCTTGTTTGGGATAGATGAATTCTGCATATTATGTGGTCCAACAATTGGTTTTAATGGGATTTGACATTAATAATGGAAAAAGAACAATTGAAACACCTCAAAACACTATGTTACAAACTATTAAGAAATGGACTGTGATTCAACAAACAAGATTAGTCTAGATCTAACATAGAACAATTCAAACACCGATATACAAAGAAAAATGTTGCAATTAAGCAAATTAGATTAGTCCAAATCTTCTAAATGAAAACATTAGAAATCTGATTTAATTTTAGAAAGAAAAAATACTCTAAATTGAAATAAGTGAGGAAGAATAAAATTGTACTGAGCTAACAAATAAAAATAATGTTAATCTAACATGTGAAGGAAAATGCACTTGTTTAGAATAGTTCATCAACGCACACATTATTATCACAAGAGTCTATTAAGTCAATAGTTTAGAAGAATCCATATATGAAATTGATGGATAATGTAAACAACTAATTCGATTAACATAAAATTGAAGGAAAGAAATCTAATTTATGCTTTGCAACAGGAATCAATGTCTTCCTGGAATAGCTCAAGAAATATACAAATCTATCAAACATGGGAACAAGGCTAATCTAACTTGATATTAGAAGGGAAAAAAAATCTAATGTGTAGAAGGAAAATTAATGCTCATAGAGTGGTCCAAGAAACAAATGAAATTATTCTACAAAATACGAGTGACCCCTTCCTTAAAACACAATTTTTTACTTAAGTAATAGGGTATGAAGTCCCTCATTTCCTTCCTTTAAGGGTATTAGGGTGGAGCTTCTAACCTAAGGTGAGGTGATAATCTCCCAACAATCCATTGCCTAGTCTATGAGAGCACACTTAACATTCCACTTCTTCTCATTTCTTCTTATCTTTCTAAAGTGCCATCAATACCATTTGAAATTATTCTTAGGCTTATTTGATAGAAGCTTCAAGTTGAGCGTAGGTCATTTGTAATGGCTTGGAAATTTGGGGGAAAAATTTGTGGATTTAGTGAAGGTGGACATATTATTGGGAAACATTTCAACTATTCAAGGACTCACTTTCTGTATCAATGTATAGCCTCTCTTCATTTGACATCAATGGAAAATGGTCATGGATGTCTATGAGAACTGTGATATTGATGATCTTACAAAAATATCTATCAAAGACTCCATCACTTGTTCATGGATGATCCTTTGGACCTAACTGAATCATGCTACTTCTATGTTGTCATTTTGATAGGATCTCCCCCCGAGACCACTTCCACTATTGCGAATAGATTATCATGTATAATTGATCCTACTTCTCATAATTGTTCTTCAAAGTCTCCCCCTAAGACCATGTTTCCTTCATTTATAAGTACCTTCCATTGCTACATTATGTCATTCCTATTTATTGATTTACATATGAGATATCATCATCAAGTTATACTAATCAATGTAAATGCCATAGTCCACATACTTGCCTCATACAAGGAGTTGCTTCCTCACATTTTGATTTGTCAAATGATGGTCTTGAAGAAGCTTTCTCGAAGGGATTATATTTGAGAAGTTATACCTAATCAAAGTCCTCTTTGACCTATTCCCCATCCTCTTACATTATTGGGAAGTCCCTCTATGTTGTACCATATTGAATTAAGTTTGCAATATTGTGTTATATGACTTTTGTTGTGACACATTTGGCATTCAAAATTGGTCTTAAACACTTTTAGAAATGGTTGAGGCATTCTTTTAATTTTATCCACATGCCCCCATCTACATACCTGATCATATTCTCTATACCTGACCACATCCTAGGTTTTGCAATCATGTGCTTTGTGCCCAAAATTTGTGCATGAGAAACAATAACCAAAAAACTTGTTTTGATACCTGGATATAGAAGGAGACCTTGACCTTCTGAAGTTATTTCTTGGTGGAGCCATGTTCCCTTGTTGATTATCAACACCTACTTGATTTTTTCTTGTGGATTCCTTATGAGAAGCCATATTCATTTGTTGATTTTCAATACCTAATTGAATGTTTCTTGTAGATGCTTTATGAGGAGCCATATTCATTTTTTGATCTTTAATACTTGCATTATTTCTACTTTTGGATCCTTTCTCTTTATTCTAGCTCCTTGTACTTTTCTCCTTCCTGAAATTATCTAAGTGTCATTGAAATCAACATGCATGGCCTAGTGCATCACTTGCTTTGGGTCTTCAAGGGAGATGTTGTTGGATTCTATGAAATCAAGTCTATTGGAGTGATATTCATTGGATTATATTGGGGGACTATTGTTCATAGGTTCCTCATAATTTTTTTTATAATCAAGACCCGTTTTAATAAACGGGGACCTCTGCAAGCTAAGAATGTGATCTAAGGACTCAATTCCTTCGTGGAACTTTGATTTGAGTTGCTCCAACTCCTTTCTCAAGAGGACAACCTCCTCCTCTAGTATTTTGTAAAATTTCTCCTTCTCATTTAGTTGCTCAGATACAATTTCCTTTATTCTTTTTGCTTCTTCTAGTTCAACTTTGAGACAAGAATGGTGTCTTTGTTGAGGTTTTCTTCTTGAAGTTGTTGGATCAATTGAGTCTTCTTCCTTATAAGAATATTTAATTATTTTAGTGCACTTTTAATTTCTCCTTAATAATCTATTTCTACTTCTGGTTCTTCGGTATCAAAAATAAATAATATTTCACCTTTTTCTTCGTCAATCACACTTTCATTGCTTTCACTGTCACTTTGTCCTTTTGAATCTAATTTTTTATTCTTACTAACTTGCTTCTTCTTTTGATGTTTGGATTTGAATCTTAATTATTCATCACTATCATTCATCTTGGAATAATGAGATTTAGATGCATAATGGTCTATCCTTCCACATTCAAAGCACTTGAAAGGAAGTGTACCTTTGAACTTTCTAGTTTCTTCCCTAAACTTTTAGACAAACTTGGTTTCTTCTTTATTTGGACCTGTAATGGAGTTGATGTCATCATTTATTTGAAGAAAATGAGATTCAATCTTATCCCCTTTTATCTTTCAATCACGACTTTTCCTTAGTTTTGGTTCATAAATAATGTTTATATTATTGTTAGTACTAATAGATTTCGCTACCGATTTTCTTATATCTTACTTTCATATATCACATTGTTTGGAGTTGAATATGACATGAAAACCTTGGTCACGTATCTAACTAACGCTAAGAAGACTATTCTTTAATCATTTTATGTACAAGACATCCCGAGATTTAACTCTTCCATTATCAATAGTAATTACTCCTTTTCGAATGATTCTAGTAGATGCATTGTTTCCATTATTTACTTTACCTCTGTCCATCTCCCTGGTGTTGATAAACATGCTTTGATCCTCTGACATGTGTTCCTTTGACATGTTCCTTGAGTAGCCATTGTTGACATGCCACTTAACCTTTTTCTTCTAAGCATATAAAATAAGGCCACAATTTTCTTCTTTTTTGTGTTTACAATAATGGAATAGAAGCCGATTACTAATAATTTCCTTATGACCAAATGGATGACATAGAAAACAATAACCATAAGAGAATTTATGGTACCTAGAGGATTGAGTTTTATTTCTTATATTGATTCGAAAATCTTCCTAGATTTCCTTACTTTACTTCCTTTTTACATCTGCATCTTTCTTGAGATGGGAAATTATGTCATTATTCTCCTCTAGCTACTTTTCTGTTTCTCCTAATTACATTTTAACTTCATCAAGCTGCTTTGTTAGGATTTCATTATTTCTTTTAACCCCCTCCAACTCAAATTCTAGGAGAGTAGCTTATGTTTCATCTAAGCCCATGTTTCCAAGATTCCTTGGATCCATATTCCAATAGTTAAATGTTCATGAAGATGACTTGCTCTAATACCACCTTGTTTACCCAAAGGTCACACCGACTCGGGTGGGGGGGTGTGAATAATTGTGAGAGAAATTTTACCATTTCATAACTTTTCATAATCAATCAGTCAAGTAATAATGAATCATAACCACAAGCATCATATCATTAGAAAGAGAAATGCATCATAAAGCTACCATCACATCACAAAGAGACACAAGATTTTTATGTGGAAACCCATACGAGAGAAAACCATAAATCTTTCTTCTTATTTATCTTAAATTCATTACATAAATATTTAGGCTCCGACTTGCTAGAGGAAACTACTCCCAAGATATGTAAGTTTCCACTTACGATATGCTATAACTTGATTAAGGCACCAACCTAAAAAATATGCAAGCAACTATTCACTATAGGATACAACTTGATTGAGGAACCAACCTCGATGATGAGAAGGCTCTAACTTACTCTAGGCTCCAACCTGAATAAGGCTCCAACCTTATTGATAAGTTTGCTCCAACTTGCTCTAGGCTCCAACCTGATTGAGGCTTCGACCTCCTTCTTCAACTCCTTATGGACCTTTATTTCATATCATTTTCAAATTGGATCCACTGCCATCATAAAATATTATCTGTTTATAAAGATAAATCTTCATGACTTGTAATCATCATTTCCACCATCACAACTTATGTATGTTGTGACCATCATCTTAGCCTGCACACACTGTCACTATTGTCACTACCATTTCAACCTACATAATACTATCATTGCAACAATCACTGTCACACCCTAAAAATACTTGTCACCACTACAAATATTGTTATATTAATCTCTGTTGCTAACTATTATATTGTTTCCCATACTCTGATTCAACTTATTCATTGATTTGGTCACTCAAAATCATTGTTGGGACCAATTCTAACCTTATTACTAAAGTCACTACAATTTTCTCATAAACCATTAAAACACATAAAATAAATTCTAGCCATCATAAAATAATGGTTAGCAAAGCATTTTAAACCTCAAAATACATCTACCTCTTACTCTTAGTATCATACTTGAATATTTAGCCCTAAAACTTAACCATCCAAAACTATATAATTAATTATCCATTTACATAATGCTCTTTTTAAGGTGAATTAGACAAAATGGTTAATTCCCTACATAGGTGCTACAATATGGTTGCTGACGGTTTGGTTAACTATGTGACAGAATGAAAATGAAATAAAAAATTTAAACTTGATCACCAATGGGACTCGAACTTGTGACCTCGTCCTTCCAACAATAATCTCATGCTAATCACGCTTATCCAATGACGGTTATTAGCTTGTGTCATTGGTCTCCTCTTGTTAGAATTATCAACATATATGTGACTCACAAATGGGCTCGTGGGATCTTCGATCAAAGGTAGTCGTTCCACTTCCACATTACATAGGTATCGTGGGCAATGGTAGTCCAACCCTCGAACTCATCACAAAACAAATGCTACTATATCTATATGTATGTTGGTGCTCCTTCCAAATTATTTCCATTACATTATATATTGAACTTCGCTACATGATGTGACCACCTCAATGGTGTCTCTATGGGGGCATTGCCGAACTTTGGCATTTGCCTCTGCCAAGACTAAATAGTACAATGAAAACCTAACATGACGAGGTTCTTCTTTAAAACTTTACCATAGTTTTTTAGATGTCCCTAAATGTAAAACCATTTGTAGACATTCAAAGAACACCATCATCACTTATCACTTATGTTCTGGGCATGGTAATCCATAAACTATGTTATGCCTTGGCACTATAATTTTTTTACAAATGTGTAATTATGGGAATATGACAAAGAACCTTATGAGGCACCTTTCTAGTTAATTAATTAGTTCAATATCTACTATTTGACATTGTGGAAATTGTATTCTTGATGCATATTGCAAACAATATATATTAATATGATCATCAATACAAGAATTAGTAGCTTGATACTCCACTTCAATCTCTTTCATAATGGCAAATAATCCTCAATATGTGAGAGATATATTAATTGACAATGGTAATATAAAATCACCTAAAATAATACAACATAAAAAATAACTAGTTAAGGTAAAGCATACTAATTGTAAATATTGCATCATTAATTGAGACATTCATTAACACTAAAACTAGAAAACAAATAGACCTTTATGTATATGTGGTAATTTATATTACATAACTTAGGATTCATGTGAGATAAGTGTTTGAAAAACCATTCAATATCTTCAATTTCACTCAAAATAATATAACAAAGAGAAGATTTGTCCTCGAGCCTTCTCAAAGTGGTTGTTGCAATAACTCAATTAGAGGTACATCATGAATATCCTCAAAATTGTCATCCATTGGAGTAAAGGAGTCCTAGATCAATCTATTTATACCATCATTCTCAATTGCATTATCAATGTCATCTTCTTCCATAGGACAAAATTGATCTCCAATATTCACTCCATATTCTTCCTCAACATGTACAACATTGTTTCTACTACTACTTGGCACATTCCCAAGCTCTCTCTTTAGAGTCCCTAACTTATAATCACAAATTAGAATAAAATAGTCAATAACGTATGTAACAAACATTATATAAATAAATAAAAATGTACAAATACAATCAATGCAAATACATATAATGAATATTAACTTACCAAGGGATGATATTCATATCCCCTTAAATATGTCTAAACTATCTACAATGTTTTTCAATTGTTATTCTTAAAAGTATTCTTCTATTATGACCCTCGCATTTCTACAAGGGAAATAAAATTTCTTATCACCTTTTTCCTTTAATGTAGAAAATAACCTAGCAAACCTCCTTTCATTTTCTTCTATGGTAATCTTATATGGAATTCTAATTAACTATTATTACAAAATAAAATAATGAAGCAATGTAATACAATTTATATGTTAACCAAATTCACAAATGTAAATGCATTTCTAAAAGTCGAATAAAATAATACTGATATAATAAAAAAAAAAAAAAAAATAACCTATTTCCATAATGCATGTGCATTTTTGTCATATAGAAAATATAAGTGGGACATATTCATCTAACTTGAGGGGTTTTAAAATATAACTATTATAATAATTAATCTCTATACTAATTTTGAAATTAATTATTCAATAATGAAATGACTTACATATTGACCCATCAATAATTGCATATGAGTAACAATTATGTAGAAATATGATGTGATATGTAGATTAAGAACTAGAAATGAAACTAAAAATATAATAAAATTAATTTTTATGTGGAAAACAACGTAAAAATATCTACACAAAATTTCTTTTCTCTCTCTCTCTCATCTCTCTCTCTCTCTCTATATATATATTATATATATATATATATATATGAAAAACAAAATAAAAACCATTGCTAAGGAACAATTTAGTGTTTAGCCTAGAAAGGAGATTCAAAACTTACCTTGCATAGCCATCATGAATAAAGGATTCATGACCCCTTATAAGTGACCATGTTTCCATTGATTGGATAAATCTTAGTAACCTTGTAGTAGTCTTGAGATATCACAATAATGTCTTTGAAAATATTGTAGAAATAACCAAGAGAAAGAACCTTGAAAAGTTAATGCTAATGTTTCATGAGAAATAATTTTATTATCAAATAAATGATCTCAAAAATTCACAATGCTTTGGAAGGGGGAAAGGATTGTGTTTATAGAAAACTCCTCTAACAATTATCCTCCTTTGGCTTCCAAAATTAAGCTTTAAATAACTATACATACATACATACATACATACATACATACATACATACCTACATACATACATACATATATATATATATATATATATATATATATATATATATATATATATATATAATATATATACATTCACATCGACAGATGGTTGGTTGGTTGTTAACATTAATATTGACTACTTCATAGAATTTGAATTAGTTAATACCCTCCATGGGATCCTTGTTTCTAATGGAGTACCAAAGAGGTGGATTTTTTAACTCCCACTCTCTAATGCCATTTAGCATTCACTTACCACTTAACCAAATGAATATTATCTTTTTCGCTTCTCCCCAGCCATAAAAATCTGAGACAAAGTATTATAATTTTTCCCAGGTACATTTTGGAACGTGTGCCATAGTGAGTCAATAGGCTATACTAGCTTCTAAAATAAATGACCTCTGATAATTCATATATTGCACCATATTCTTATTCTTCCTTCTATCTTCTCTAGAGGCTAATCCCAATTAGATTTTTTGTAATGGTTTGACTCAATTATATCTTAGATATTTAAAACCTATATATATATATATATATATATATATATATATATGATTAAGTGGAAATACATTTTTTCACTATCTTTTTTCTACTTCTTTGAACCATAGAAACATATAGTATGTTTCCTCACATTTATCTCCATGCTCCTAGTTGTATTATGACAAATTGGAATCACCTACAACTTTTGCGCTTCCCCCAATTTTCATTTGAGAATAAAATAAATAATCCATGACTAACCAGTGAGATAGTTCCCTATCTTCTCTAATCTTAATACTTTATTTACCCTACCCTTGTAGCCTCCTTTATAGCTTTATAAAGATCCTCTAGTATAAGAAGAAAAGACCAGGGGGATATAGGGCATCCCTAATGTATACTTTTGAAGGGATTGAAAAATAGAGAGGTTGGTCCATTAACAAGAACAACAAAATTCACCAAAGAAATGCATCCCATTATTCATCTTACCATTGAATTACTAAAGTTAATATGAATTATCATCAATATCAAGTGCAACTAACTCACTTGATCAAAATATTTCAATAAACCCAATTTTAACACCAATACCATTTAATTCCTCAATTTATCAAATGGAGTCATTCATAAGTCTACCCAAAAACTTCATAAATATACTTTCCTAATAAAAACCCAATTTTCCCTGAGAAGTTACATTTAAAAATATTGTCTTGACTATAAGTGATAACAGTTTGAAAACAATATTTTATGTATTATTACAAGGAGAAATGAGTATATAATCATAAAATGAGATTGTATTGTATTTTTTTGGTATTAAAGCCAATAAGGTCTCCCCCTAAGGCTAACTTATTTTACCAACCCATCTCCCAAGTATTTTTGTAGTGGAGAAATATTTTTTTTCTTTTTCTCTCAACTTAGTTGACGAATGTTGGACAAAATTTTTCCTTGTATGTAAGTCCATCAATGGATCATATGAAATAATGGAAGAAGAGATCATAGATTTTCCTTTTAAATCATGAGATTATTTGAAACTGACAAGTTCCTGACCTTCTTGAATAGGATTTGATGTGATGGACTCATGTTTCACCAATTGATTATCACCCTTGTCTCTTGACAAAATGAAAACAAATGTAGTATCTTTTGTAGTAACAACCTCAATAATATTATGAATATTTTTCTGTTGAATTTGTGCATTCATTTTAGTATCCACCCCCACTTTACCAATCTTCTATCATTCTTATTTTATCTTAAAAACATGTGTCATCCTCTTCCAAACCTTATAAGTAAAATTTCTAGTGTAGTCTAGTACTAGATGTTCATGTGCATAACATTTATCTCATCTATATGGAACTTTCACATAGTTTAATCTTTGAACATATGAACTATTTTCAATTGAGATATCTTTACTAAGAAATGATTCATCACTAACATCCATCAACACCAGGGAAATTTATTTATGCACATAGGAATACAAAAACATATGTATGGAGAGGGTTTTTCCTAATGCATTTCCCAAAGCCTTCAAAAAACAATCTAACCATAACCAAATTAGTAAACTAGACATTTTTACCTATTTTAGTATTTTCCTTTAAATAAGAAATATTTGAATACAAAAATGTAATCCACACTTGCAGTGATAAGAGAGTCAAATCCCAAAACCAAATACTTGTTGACATGTTATATGTATCCTCCATTGTCTTGAATTTGAACCTCATTCATCCCCCAACCAAGATTTGGAATGTAAACCAAAAAATAATGACAATAAATTGATCCACTGCACCCATCCATTTAACGTCAACTCCACCATATATCCTGCCAACAAATTTCCCAATAGAACTTTACCTAAACATTCATGATCCTCATCCAAGAAAAAATATTCATCCAAAAACATTTTTATTAATGTCTTTCTCCTCTAAACACCCTACTAGGCTTATTTTTACTATGTCCTAAGTTTTTTGTGAAGGTCTTAAGTTAAGGACCACTTCACTATGTGGAGATGCTTCCAAATATTTTTCAACAACTCCCTTCCCATAATCCACACCTTTTTTTGAAGTGATATCTACATCCTAAGTCAACAAAAGAGAAGGAACTCTTGTTCTTTCAAAAACTACATTAATTGATGATGGATGTTTAGCATTCAAATCAAAATAATAATTTGATCATATGATGGACATAGATTGTATTTTGGAACCCTATTCTCACTCTAATGAAAATATCTCTTCTACCCATATTAACAACATTTCATATTGTTTGGTAGACGCATATCTACACCTACCATTATAATTGGATCATCTACGTTGAAACCTACTTTCTAAAGTTTTTTTTTAATGGAATATGTATTCTCATATCTAGACCATAATCAAGACCTGAAAGGCATATCACTCCCTATTCCATAACTATTAGAGTATAATAAATCTTGGTGTATTCATATGGGTCCTTTGTATAGTTGATTAGCTCTTTGTCATGTATCATATCGGATTTTACAACAAATCATCTTAAGAATCCACACCAAATTTGTTGAGACAAAAATACTTGAATTGAAATATTTTTCAATTGCAAACTAACTTCATCCATTTTCCCTCCATCAATAAACTATATGGTTCCACAATTTTTAAGGTGATCCACAAAACAAAAATACTTTTCATGGAATACCTCTCGATTTATCTATCTTAATTACTTGGATTTTATTTCATATAGTATTAAAAATTGTAGAACTTGAATATTTAAAGCTATACTTATTTAGCCTTCCTAGAAGCTATCTCTAGACAAATTTTAGTATTTACTAATTTTTATTTATTTATTTTTTTTCCCGATAAATATTTCTAAAACAAGATTGCAAAAAACTTTTCTACTTCCTCCTCCATATTTTGTGTAACATATATTAGAAAGTTAGATATTTTCATGAAAACACTTATCATTGTCCTAGTATATTATTCCAAGTACAATTAATAACTCTTAGAAAATTGCAAAAATATTTATGCCCATAGATAGACCTATTTCAAGTTATGGATGTGGGATTGAGGAATTTTGATTTTTGAATAAATGGATGGACAAGATTTGATTTCAAGAGACAGAGGAGAGAGGGAGGGGGAGAGAGAGGAGAGAGGGAGGGTGATGTTGAAAAGTGTAACTAGGTTTTGTCTTCATAATGACATGTAATTGTGATTTTTGTAAATGATGAAAAATAAAAATTATTATTGTAATGCTTGCTTCATGGGTTTCATGAGAAATGGATTTTATTTTTTTAGATGGCTCCCATTAAGAGCCTTTAGGATTTGTCATTAAGGTAAAAAGAGTTGATGTCATGTACGAAGAACCCTTATTAGGAGTATTGTAAATGTATATGAGTCTATAGAATTGTCTAGAAGCCCTCCAAAAACAAGCACAGGTTCTCCTCTTCAAAGTTGGCCTCAAAATGAAGTAGAAAACTCATGTCAGCTTATCTAATTCGAGACACATCCCTTCATAAGGTAATGTCGGATTATATTCATAAGAGACTACTATAGATAGGCACCTCATCATATTCCATAGAGAGTAAATTTTGAATTTGCTTTGAGATTCAGATGACTATTTCAAAGAGGAGGAAGCACAGTTCGGTGAAGAATCAAGGAGTTCGATCTACCTTTGTAATTTGGATCACAGTTATAGTGACAAGAATCTCAAAAAGGGAACTTAGATAGGTGATCTTATCTTCGGTGTATACACACAGTAATGATGTCTCACCATAGTGATACAATCTTGGTGGAATCTCATAAAAAGGTCTCAGTGCTATATTAAAGGAAGGATATCAGTGCTATCTCAGGAAAACGGTCTCAGTGCCAGCTCAAGAAGAAGTCTCATTGCACCAAAAAAGGAATCAGTTTTATCAAGTGGAAAATGGAGTTAGTGCCATCAAAGAAGTAAGGTCTCGATAATATGATAGTGAGGAGGTCTCACATTAAAGTAGATCTCAATGTGAAGACAGTGATAAGATCTCAGTGGTGACAATGTCTCGATGCTAAGAAGGTTGAAGTGGAAGACAAGTCAAGAAGAAGGTTGACTGTCAAGAGAACTTGTTAGTCTTGGAGTGGAAAATAATTCAATCGTCTTGGTCTTGGTATTCGTCAATTGGAATCTCTATAAGAAGAATTTTGTACAGGTTTTCCTCTCAGAGAGTGAGAGGTTTTGGCCTTGACTCATAACCTACATTATGTGTCTCTTATATTTCTTGTTTATATAATGGTAGTTGTGTGATGAAGAATAATAATAATAACCTAAATACTTGATGCCCTAGATTTCTCAACATGGTATCAGAGCTAAGGTGAAAAAGTCCAGAAAATGAAATCTAATCAAAGAGACACTCAAGGATCGAGTTTTAAGAAAGGCATCAAAGAAATTCAAAGGATATCAAAGTGAATTTTAGATCTACATCGATGTATAAAACCCTAGATCAAATAAGAAGTCTACACTAACAAACGTTTTAGATCCTCTAATCATCATTAAAAGACCACAAAGACCCTCATCAAGTTGAAGAAATCTACAAAGCAAGGTATCCCAAAGTATATACGTCCAAGAGAAGCACTTCAAGGACAAATATCACATCATCTTGGAGAAATTTGAAACCCTAGAAGCATTTTTGAGATTTGCACACATTCACCACCGAAGAAGTCAAAGTATATTGAAGTCTATTTATCCAAAGAAGGATAAGGACATTGTCTTCATCTTCAAAAGGCTATAAGGAAAGTTCCCTCTCATTGAAGCAAGGACCCCTCTCTTATCCTTAAAGAAGGTAATTCAAGGAATCATCAATGCATCCTCATTAATCACCATCAACAAAGGGAGATAGATCAGAGGCCATTATCATCATAAAAGGGACAATATCCTTTTATTGAATAAGGGATTTCATTTGCAATAAGATCATCCAAAAGGGGCACTAATACATCTTCGTTAACCACCATCAAAGGGATCAAGTTGAAGATTTCATCTTCACTTGTCAAGTAAGTATATTTATTCTATAATCTAATATAGTAAAATGACTTCATTTTGCAAGGATATCTATAAGCTGGTTGGGTCATCAAACTTCCTTGCATGGAAAAGGAGGATAGACATAGTCCTAGAAGAAAGCGAAGTCATTAATCATATCAATGGAAAAGTATTCAAACCATTTGAAGTTCAAGCATTATCTTAATACATTGAAAGGGATCAAAGGGCTCAAAGGTCCCCTCATTCCCTATAGAAGGATTGGAGACATCAAAAGAGATATATGATAAGCTGGTAGAACTATTCTTTGAAAATGAAATAAGAAAGGTCATATCACTTAGATATGATCTACATAAATTGAAGGTATCAAAAGATGAAGGGATATCTTCATAATACCCCAACTCCAAGATCTGGGAGATATGATATCAGAAGGAGATAATCCTCATTGTTCTAAATGCACTAACTGATGCACAAGGTAACAAATGTCTATAAGGATAAGAAAGATATCCCATTCAATAACTTGTGGTTTCTATAAAAGATAGGAGATGATAGGTTGTGGAAAAAAATATTCAAACATTTATCAGAAGGAAAGAGGAACATAACTAAGATTCAATGCTATGGATGTAAAAAATATGGACATTATAGGAAATATTGTCCTAAGATAAAAAGGGACAATAACAAAATAGGAAGAGAAGAAGCCCATATCACTGAAGAAGTGGAGGAATATGAAGAGAAGAAGTCCAAGAAAAGAGGAAGTAAGATATCTCTACTATCACTGATATTGTCTTCCTCACCAAAGTTCATTCCATAGTTCCTAAGTCTCCTGTTATAGGATATGGCTATAATAAAGGATGGGATGCATCATGGCATCATAGAAGCATTAGAAGCGAGAGATCGTGGCATCACCATAGGGAACACATGAAGGAAATTTGGAACAAAATCTATGGCAGACAAACTATGAAGGTTATAACTCTTGGGAACCTCATTGGAAACTTAAGAAAAGGAAGAAGTCATCCAAGGAAAGTCTCATCATACATTATTCAAAATGGAAACATCTGCTGGCTAGGAATATGCAAGACCCTCAAGATTCTATGATGGAATCCTCATCGGAAAGTTCACTGATCTAGAGAGGAAGCGAGTGTTTCATTAGGAACTCCAACTTGTGGAATTCATGGGATGATCTTATGATGACATAAGAGATGAAGTAGATAAAGGGGTTGAAGTATGTAATGCCTATATTCAATACTATAAAGTCATGTCATATGGTTGCAGGTAACATGGAACACTACTTTATCTTGAGAAGCATGATGAAAGGAAAGGGATATCCTCCTCTTAAAGGATGCAGGAAGGCATAGGTCACACTAGATGAAATCAACATAATATGTCCTCATATGAAAATGAGGTGGTTGAAAGTAATTAGAGGAACTCTGATTGGAAGTTCTTGGGAATGTAATAGGTGAAGTAAGAGACCATGGACTATGCAACCATGGAAAAGGAAATCAACATCTGAGGACTAAAAGAGTTGACTAGGAAATCTCTCGGAAAGATATGAAGACTTTGATGGAAGTCGAAAAAAGATGGAGACCCGTGACAATATATATCTTTAGGAGATTTTTCAACATGTATACAAAATGTTGATTCCAAAATGAAGATGTCATGATGAAAGACCATCACAAAGGTAATTTTAATTTCAGTGTTCATTTCTTATTTTTGAACAAATATCTGGATGGGATTATGCAAGACTGCGAAAGGGAAGAACTGTGGATGTCTTCCTAGAGGACCATGTAGAAGGATGTAAGATCCTTTTGAAAAAGATAGCATGGAGAAGGTAGCATGACATGAAGCAAGTCTAGATGTAGACTGATGGATCACTTTCTGATGAAAGGAATGATGACATGACTAACTTGTGGATGGAAGTGATGGATGGTCTATGCCCTATGAAGAAGTAAAAAAAGATGAAGACTCCATAATGAAGAAGAAATTCTTGATATCAAACAAAGGAGCTCTTCAAGAAGCTGATTGTATTTTCATCTCCATCTCAGAAGTTGTTGTAGGTCCCTAATTAAGAAGGAGCTTGGAAACAAGTTTCTTACTTGGAAGAAACTTGGAAATTCCTAAGCTAAGAGGGAGCTTAGGTACATTCCTATTGTAGGAATGAGTACATTCCTTTATTGGAATAGATATATCCTCCCTAAATTGAGAGGGAGAGATAGAAACATCATTCTGGTCTTCACATGGGAAGAAAGAACAGAGGATTGGGTAATCATTTGGCATCTAATGATCTTTGAGGATGACATAGGCATCCAAGATAAGAGTAGTCATAGAGGACTACTATTCTTTGAGGATTGGTAATCCAATATAAGAATAGTCTTGATGGAACACACCCTAAGAAACTAGGTGGGGTATGATCCAGGAGAGGCAATGATGAGAGTGTCCATAAATCATTGGTCTAGAGAGAATTGAGCTCAAATCTTTTGGAGAGATAGAGATGTTAGTCAAGGCCTTGCTATCTGACAATGCTGGTTGATATGATGCTATTGTTAGGTTGTGTTATATTCTTTCCATAGAGTTAACAGGGGGTTTGAGGGGTACCCGTAACCCCACTTTATGGGGTCCGGGGCAGCGCCCCGGAAAATTTTGGTT